>JAZHYW010032417.1:0-81193 GCA_037355805.1 Ixodes ricinus | reverse complement strand
GCCAATGTACCAAAAAAGAACACATGGCAGCAAAACAAACACAAATTAAATTTCGAAATCAGTTGAGACGATAATGGAGAAACACTGGGTTAAAAACGCTCATAGCATTTTTAACTTCTTCTGTTTCAGTATTAGGTTACAAAGTCGCATCTTCGACCGTAGTCCTAGGACCGTACATGTTTAAAACTTGAAATTTTACCCAATGCGAACTATCTACAAATGCAGATTATACAAGGATTTTTTTCCTAGATCGCTCATTGTGACAAGACGTGAATCATTTTATGAATAACAGAGTATATTAATTTTGATTTACGTATAACAGCAAGCTAGTTTGTGAAAGCTAATATATGAGGTATTTGTCAAGGTGTGCTGTGTATGATCATTTTTACGTTCAGAATAGGGACTAGATGCCGCGAATTTTTCAACCGAAGTTTCGATGATCGAATCGAGCGGTTCGAAAGGTTCGAAAGATTTCGAATTTTCGAACTTTCTATATCGTAAAATTCGACGGAAGTCGAATTTTCGAACTTGTAAAACTAAGAAGTTCGACGCTTTTCGAACCGTCGAACTTATTACGCTAGAAAATTCGATCCTTTCGAACTTTCGAATTTATTATGCTGCAAAATTCGATGCTTGTCGAACTTTCGAACTTGATAGACCAAAAACTTCGATGATTTTCGAACTTTCGACTTTCTTGTACTAAAAGTTCAAGCTTTTCGAACTTTCGACCTTCCTACGCCAAGGATTTCGATCATTTTCGAACTTTCGAACTTATTTATCAAGAGAATTCGAAACGTTTCGAACTTTAGAATCCTGAAAAATCAAAAGTTCGACGAACTTCGAACTTTTAGGTAAAAGTTCGACGTTCGTCAGACTTCGAAAGACCGGCGGACGGTTTCATTTGAATTCAAGTAGTGAGGTACAATCGTACTTTTTATCTCGAATTTTCACATGCGGTAGCTGCGTTCCTTACGAAAGACAATGCCGCTTATTACAATGTTCTGGCAAGCTCAGTTTTAAAGAAATAAATTCCCGGAGGGGCGCGGAAGGACGACGGGTTTTTGACGATTGTCGTTTGTGTCATATTTGAAGCGCGCTAAAGCCGAAGCTATTTACGGTAGAGATGTTAAACTTTTTAAGAATGATCTATGTATAGCCTTGGTAAGTGTCGTCTTAGATGCAATATTGTCATTCGAATATGCGTTTGAAGCAATGTCCAAACATGTATCTATGAGCAAGTATGTCCAAACGTGGATTTTTCGCCTCTAAGTTGTTTGAGGTATCGCAATTAAGTCTACACTACATACGTACGTACTGGATGTCATTTTAATTTGACGCGTTTATTGAAACCGTGAAAATTGACAGTTGCTGCGGAGGTGAGTTATGCTGCCAGTCTGCGAGGTATTGTAACGAATCAATTGGCAATTAAAATTGCGTCAAGTTCCTTTTGTAGCATTGTTGAAATAGCATATGGTGTCCAATTAGAAGCTTACGAGATATCGTAAGACTCTAAATCGAGGTATTTCAGTACTTGGAGCGCTGATCGATAGCGTAGTCAGTGCACTAAACCGTTCACGAACCTCGTCGGAGCAGGTACACGGCTGGGGCTACGATCAGAGACGGAAAAGTCGCGTTCGAAGCGACCTTACACGCAACCGCTAGTCTTCGTATGCCTGCTCCACCAAGGTCGGTAACTTTAGTACTTACTGTTATTGTCAGCGCTCAGCAAGTATTGCTGAAAATGTACTGATTTTGTAGTTTTAGGTGACGCTGTACAAGTTTCTAATGTGGCAACACACTAGTGTCTAATTTTAGATCTATTTCAAAAGTTCAATTAGGGACGAATTTTGAAATAAAATGCGACCATGATTGAAACGGTTACGATTGAGCACCCTTATTCAATATGAGTCTTAGACGAAATGACTCCAAACATCATCTACAGGCAGTATATGTCGTAAACGTTCGGCTTGTTTTCTTCCAAATGAAATCTGAGGTTTCGCGATATAAATTAACACCACAGACAGTGCATATAATTGCCATCTGCAGAATACAAAATAATGTGAAATGAGGAATAAATTAACTCATGGGGGAAGATTTCTAATATTAATCAAATTCAACACGTCATTAAATTATTTTTTTTTTTTGTGTTACGTTTTTGGGAAGTGTTTCTTCTAGCCTGTAGACATTTTGGTAGGAGAAACTTGTTTCGAAGTTCTGAGCTTCTGAATATGCAAGAATACAACACTTCCGGCGGGATCTTTATAGTTTTTTTTTCTCCAGCTTTTTATCCCGCATTCATTGTTATGTTTATTTTTCTTTACCAATGGCACAGTTATTTAGGTCGAAAGACATAGCTTTGAACTTCGGAACCTCTAAGCATGTGACAAGTAGTGCCTTCTGACAACGAGTTTCCGAAAATGACGATTCTATCGCGATCTTTTATGCAGTGAAGAGCGACAGTAGCTATACATATACATAAATAATTTCAGATTAAAATAAGCTCGACCACGCCCTCTTTCCCCGTATTGTTTTCTTTAACAGTCCGAAATATCTGGAAGGGGGGGAAGGGGGCTAGAGCACCTCCCCCCTCCCCTCCCCCGTTTTTGCTCTTCCGACGCCACTTGTATTGTAGAACGCTCCTCGACCTCGAGTTGTGTCGGCTTCTGTGCTTTTTGCGGGGCGTTTCCTCCGTCCCGGAAAATAAACCTCCAGGACAATTACAAACTAAACTTACTATATGCCAGTGTCACTCGGGCGGCGTTCGATCGGATTACTACCAGCGTGCAAGGGGAGGGGAGGTACTTTACCATGTCGCTTCAAGATTTTTTGGGTCTCAACCTCCTGCCCGCCCCTGGCCGTTTCGAATTGGATGAGTATCGTAAAACAGTGCGTTCGTGTGATCGCTCACTGCGCTATGCACGTTAAAGACCCCCCCCCCGAGCTGGCGGTCAAAATTACTGATCTATGGTCACACGTCACTCTGCACTGGCAACATACTCCAGCACGTAAAAAAAGACTCAAAATCTTCGAGTTTTTTTTTCAATATTAGTTGTAAGGAGAATCGAAACCTTCGACCTTTTCGAACTTTATGTAAAAATTTTTCGAAATCTTCGATGTTTTCGAACTTTATGTCTATAAAAATTCGAAGCGTTCGATTTTTCGAATTTTATATCCAAAGAATTTCGATATCTTCGAATTTTTCGACTTCAGATCCCATTAAATATAAATTTTTCCGATTATCTGGAATTTTTAGGTAGGAAAGTTCGAAATCTTCAGAATTTGAACCTCAAGTAAAAATATTCGAAATATTCGAACCGGAATTTTAGAACCCATGAAAGCTTCGAACTTTTCGATTTCGAAACTCCACTGTGATCGAAAGTTGCGAATTTTTCGATTTCGAACCTCGGTCGGTACGAAAATGATCGAAGTTTTCCGAAGGCGAACCTCGTGTCACGCTTCGAAAACTATCGAAACATTTCGAAATCGAACATAGGGTGGTTCGCGACATCCCTAGTCAAGAGAGCATGCCAAGCCCTCTTTCCGAGTCTGACGCACGCCCTGGCTCTGCCCGCGCCCCATTGACCTAACTATCTACCATATACGGCTCTGCGACAACACAGAGCCGTATATGTAGAGAGTTTGGCCATTCGTTGGGAAGTATAGGAGACAAATGAGGAGGCGCGATTGGCCGAAAGCGGGCTGGGCGTGTTCCAGGGCGTCTTCAGAAATTCGAATGTGACCAACCAGAAGCCGGAAATAATACCCTGGCGGTGGTCGCGAGAAACAAACGTGATAACTGCATTGGAGTAACTCTCAATGACTGAAAATATGGTACACGTGATGTTTCAATCACGCTCATCCAAAATGATGGTGGAAGAGCGCGACTAGCGGAACGATCGACATAATCCGTACGCCAAGCGCCGAGGGCCGGGAATCTGCCGTCCGAGCGGTCACGCTCTGTCCGAGCAAAACAGAGTTGAGCGGCGCATTCGTTTCTTACGTCCTTCTGCATGATCATGATCAAAACAACACGTGCACCCTATTTTCAACCACAAAGAGTTACTGCAACTTCACTCTTACGCGCTTGTTAAAACCATTTACAAACATAGACCTTTGATCAGAACTGTTTCTCGCTACCACCGCTAGGGGATTCTTTTCGGCTTCTGGTTGGTCAAGAGAGCATGCCAAGCCCTCTTTCCGAGTCTGCCACACGCCCTGGCGCTGTCCGCGCCTCCCATTGACCAAACTCTCTACATATACGGCTCTGCGACAACGTACTCACTCTAGCCGATCATGTTTCGGCTTGGTGAGCATCATTGGACGGTAGCGATCACGTGACACAAGCACCGCTAGACTCACCTCCATCAGCGCTTCAAGCGGCTGTAATCGCCACCATCTTGGGTCCAGCGAACAACTGCGCACACGCACGCTCTGCTGCTCATCGAACGCGCGCGTTTACGCGCCGTCTTCCCGTCTTTTCCACGCAGTTACGGACGTGAAAAGCAAGGAGGTTGTGTGTGTGGTTGTGTACTTAGTGGCACAATGCCTGCTTGTTGCGCTTTTGGGTGCAGCAGCAGGTCGGAGAATGGGAAGAGGCTCTTTCGGATCCCATGTGGAGAAAACGCCACTGCAAGACGGAGGAAGAAGGCTTGGCTGGCCATAGTAAAACGCAAAGATTTCAGCCCACTGCAGCAAGCAAGCTTTGTGAGGTGAGCGCCGATTACAGCTGGTTCATTCCGCGTATCTCTCGTTGCCTCGCAGTCGAACAGGCGTCAACTGTGTTCGGTTTCGCACGAGCGACGCTCTTGCGATTTGGTAAGCGACGGGTTAAGATTAGGCCGGTGTTTGGTCAGATCTCTCGCTGTCGCATATCGCGTTGCTCAATTTTAGATGTGTAGCAAACAAAGATCCATCCAAAGTCGCGTGCATGCGTTTGCCTCTGGGAGTGACGTACCGAGCGAAAGCGGGTTCTTGTGACTAAGAAAAATTGCTTTCATGTAGTTTATATTCTTGCTACTTTCGTAGTTTCGTGAAATGGTTCTGATTAGCGTTTAGATCGCAGTGTTTTCCTCTCAGATTGCCTCTACATGCTGCGTTTTTTTTATTACAATGACTTCTACGATCACTTCGAAGAGTCTCAATTCGAAACCCACAGAGCCGATGGCAGAAAACTCCTCAAACAGAGCGAAGTCCCTACGATTCTTGGCGCTGAACTTATCGCAACCGCAACCAAGCAAAAAAGGGTCAGGAAGCCGCCAAAGGATCGATGTTCGGTAATTCGTTCACGTAAGTTTATAATTCCTTAAGTATTGTTTGGGAAAGTGACTTTGTGGGAAAAATTAACCTGTGTTTGTTGATTTCCTTGTACTGTTCCTGAAGTCCTGGGATTATGTTCTGTGCTGGACGCGTGCCTGACAGGGATACTGAGGAAATATATGTTAATTCTGAGAAACATTCTTTCGTCATTCAAATTCATTTGTGTCGTACCAGCATGCAAAATCTACAGTGTGGTGTATGCATCCCTAGCATGATTATTACACTGGCAATAAAGGGCTCCCACTTCATAGAGTGATTTCTTGGCACTCCCTGTCACATGCATTGTGCAGGAAACCTCAGCAGCACAGTTTCAAACATTGCAGTTGATGGCCCAAGTGAAACAACTGAATTCAACAGTACAGGTATGGGTCATAGCACAGAAATTTGTAGTGTCCAGTAAAGAATACCATGTTGGCCTGCAGAGGTATGTTGGTGACTAAGTTAGTTTCATCTGTTTGCATCAACCTTTTGCAGCACCGACGTCCACTTATTCATCTGCCACAGACTACCCTGGCACTGGATGCACAGTAAACTGCGGTGAAGCTGGCACGTGCTGTTTCTTGTAAAAATGACATACTAATAGTCATGTGTTAGGAATATGTATTGCGTTTGAAGTGTTTCACATGACATTGTTTTCTTGTTATGCTTTGTATGATACATTCATTCTTACAGGGTTCGTTCCATCTGGAGATATCCCTGGAAACTGCCGTGACCAACGTCACGAGGAAACAATTGCTGAACTTTGTAACAAGCTTGAACTGGCCAACGCAAAAAATGCAGAGCTGTCGCTGGAGCTTCGCAATCTCAAGGGTGTGATTTTATCTTTTTATTTGTATTTGGGTGAAAAACAAAAAGCAGCCTTATAGATTTTTATGCAATTCACAGAGACATTACGAACATTGTACATACTCTTTTTCTCATTAAATCTTGCAGAACTCATGGCAGCCAACGTGTGTACACCAGAGTGTCATTGCATTGAACATGCAGTGGACTGCTGTGAAGGTGTGTTGGCGTGCACTGTTTCTTTTTAGGGAAACATAGTAGGTGCACTTTGGACGCATGGTAGTGTGGTTGATGTGTTCTAGATGTCGTCTTCTTTTCATGTCATGTAGAACACGGTCTTCTTTCCATGACATGTACAACACCTCTTTTTTAGTGATATATGGTTAAATCTGTTTCAATTAACACTTTTGCAGAGACAATGGACTTCAACTCATCTACTACTTCAGACCGCTATGGCACTGAGCATACAGTAAGCTGCAGTGAAGGTGAGTTGACATGTGCCCTCTTTCTTTTAGGGAAACGTAGTAGGTATACTTTGGCCACATGAAATGATATTGAAGTGTTCTGAATGTCGTTCTATTTCCATGCCGTGTAAAACACACTACCAGGTCACTGTTGTGCAGGAAAGCCCGTCGACGGTGCTGTCTCGTACACTGCAGATGACCCGAGAGCAAGTATGGATTCAGCAACACAGGTAGGGGTCACGACACAGGCGTTCCTGGTCTCCAATAGCTAGAACACAGCATTTTTTTCCAAGCTAGCCTTTTTTGATGGGCGACAGTTCTTTTAATTTGTCTTAAATAACCTTTTGCAGAGCCGAGGATCTCCGACTCAGCAATTTGTGACTGCCATGGTGCTGAGCACACAGTAAGCTGCAGTGAAGGTGAGTTGACATTTGCCCTCTTTCTTTTAGGGAATCATAGTACATATACATACTTTGGCCACATGTAATACCATTGAAGTGTTCGGATGTCGTTCTATTTCCATGCCGTGTACAACACACTACCAGGTCACTGTTGTGCAGGAAAGCCCATCGACTTTGCTGTCTCGCACACCGCAGATGACCCGAGAGCAAGTATGGACTTCAGCAACACAGGTAGGGTCACGACACAGGCGTTCCTGGTCTCCAATAGCTAGAACACAGCATTTTTTTCAAAACTAGCCTTTTTTGATGGGCGACTGTTGTGTTTAATTTGTCTTAAATAACCTTTTGCAGAGCCGAGGATCTCTGACTGAGCAATTTGTGACTGCCATGGTTCTGAGCACACAATAGGCTGCAGTGAAGGTGAGTTGACATTTGCCCTCTTTCTTATTAGGGAAACATAATACATATACTTTGGCCACATGTAATGATATTGAAGTGTTCTGGATGTCGTTCTATTTCCATGCCGTGTAAAACACACTACCAGGTTACTGTTGTGCAGGAAAGCCCATCGACCTTGCTGTCTCGCACACTGCAGATGACCCGAGAGTAAGTATGGACTTCAGCAACACAGGTAGGGGTCACGACACAGGCGTTCCTGGTCCAAACAAGCCTTTCTTTTCTTTTGATGGGCGACTGTTGGTTTAATTTGTCTTAAATAACCTTTTGCAGAGCCGAGGATCTCCGACTCAGCAATTTGTGACTGCCATGGTGCTGAGCACACAATAAGCTGCAGTGAAGGTGAGTTGACATTTGTCCTCTTTCTTTTTAAGGAAACATAATACATATACTAGATTTTGAAATCTCTTTTTCTAACGTGATTTAGGTCCGGAGACCTATATTATTGATTTTTAATTGAGCAATATCTAATCATTTTTTTCTTTCAGGCAACTCTGTGTCACCGATGGAGCTGAAGAAAGTTGTCTTCGAAATAATTGTGGAGTGTGAAAAGGTTGGACTTGTTATAGATGGCATTGTTTCGGACATGGGGGCATGCAACAAGGGCTTATGGAGACAGTGTGGAGTGTCTGCAATAAAGCACAGCGATGCCATTGTTTTCTGCCGCCATCCATGTGCTGGTGAGGGAGAGGATAGGACCCTGTTGTTCTTCGCCGATGCTCCGCACGTTCTAAAAAATGTCCGAGGCCACCTCATCCGTGAACAGGTGATATATCTGCCAGGCGACATTGTTGAGAAGCGCGGCCTACCGACAAATGAGGTTTGTATTTTAAACAACATGATGTACTACAACAAAGAGGGCACAGGCAAGCTGGTGTAATTTTACCATTTTCTTAAATTACTTGAGAAAGGTGAAAAACTGAAGCAACAAAAAGAGGGGACAGGAACAGGCAATCTTTGCATCTGTCCCTTCTACTTTTCTTGCTTTAGTTTCTCACCCCTGTCTCGGGTAATTTAGAAAAATGATAGCCTAGCAATACAATCCGAAAACTTTTTCCAGGTCTCTGTTGCGTACATCAAGAAGCTTGCTGCAATTGATGCGAAGCAAGACTTGAAAATTGCTCCTCACCTCAAGGAAAAGCATCTGGACCCGAATCACTTCGAAAAAATGAATGTTGCAAGTGCAGTAGCAGTTCTTAACCATGCTGTGGCTTCAGCTATCAGGCTGTTGGTAAAGATTGGATAGCTTCCTTGTGAGGCATTGGCAACAGCTTGATTTCTGGAGGCAATGGATCGGTGGTTTACATCAATGACATCTCGAAGCATTAAAGTTGCAATGAGCAATTCGAAGGAAAATGAGCACGAAAATGCAGTGACTTTCCTCAGAATGTTCATGAGCATGTTCAGACGCCTGTCGATTTGAGCGCCAGGTCAGAAAGATTGCGTCAAACCTGTTCAGGCAGGTGTGATAATTACAACCCACAGCGCTTTAATCCTTCAAGAGAAGCTGTGTCTCAGCATGACTTTAAGTTTGTACTTTTGAGTCGTGTCAGCCAAGACGCGCTAGAAAACTTGTTCTCGTGTGTGAGGCACAGACATCCGATCCCTCGGGCAATGGAGTTCAAGTTGACGCTGAGATTGATTGCTCTGTCACAGTTTTTTCTCCAAGCCGTCATGGCAATTACGCCATTGACGACAGTGTAGATCTGACATCCTTTTTGCAGTCACCACCAGCACCCATGCAGGATGAGGAGGTTTTCGACCCTCATTTTCTACCAGAGGCAGAGTTAACTGAAAGTGAGCAGGAGTCTCTAACCTAACTGGCTGGCTATACTTCGCGTTCTGTTCTGGGAAAGAACAAATTGTGTGATGTGTGATATGTGCATTGATTTCTTGAAAGAAGCACGTGCGACAACAAACACCACCTTGATAAGCTCAAGTCATACACACCAGACAAAGCCAACCCCTCTTTATGCCCTCTCGCAATGTGCTTGAACTGCTGCAGCATGCAGAGAATACATTCAGGTTGAATGAAACAAATGTCCTGAAGATCAGTACTAACAAGCTGACTGCAACAGTAATTGCTACGTATCTTGGGCCGCCATTGCCACCCTGCCATGACCTGGCGTACAAGCTTGTACACATGTTTCTTTTGGTGAGACTTCGCTTTTATCTGCGGAAGTTGAACCTCCTTGCTTCCAAGAAGACGGGCCCAAAATGTGGTAGCCGCAGCGTCGCTATGAGAGTTTTAGCAGAGAATGTAAGATGCTGTTTGCAAAGTAGTTATTCTTCATCTGTATGCGACGTGACATCTTTTTTGAAATGGTTTTTACTGTTCGCGGGTTTTTGAAATTCGAATGTACAGTATGTACCTAATGGACTGAATGCACTTTAAAAATTGTATAAAACTATTTCGTGAGCTATGGTACTGTAATTTACCATGAAGATGCAGCTAGGTAGTGGATTTTTTGTGTGAAAATAATGAAGAAAAAACTTGCCTCAATCAAAAGTTACAAATAAAAGTGATAATTTGACTATGGACTCTGATGGAATTGAGCCTTTGTTCATTACTTCTCTTCCTATTTTGCCAGAAGAAGGTTATTTTCTATCTCAGTCCATAAAAAGAAATATCGATTTTATTCGAAACTTTTAATTTGTGCAAGCTTTTTCAACAATAATTTTTACAAGACAAATCCACTACCTATCAGCATAACTGCATCTTTATGGTAAATTACGGTACTGTAGCTCACAAAACAGGATTATAAGATTTTTTAAAAGTGTGTTCAATCCATTACGTTCACTCTGTACATACTTTTCGTTATTAGTATGGTGTTTTTGTACTAAATCTAATCCAGATTAGTTCCCTGAGTGCATTGATGTCTCCCTTTTACGCTGACATGTCAACCTTTGTTTTGAGGAGGGTATTTTTTCTCTGCGATGTGTTGCACTACTAAAAAGCAAACAGCTGTTTGTGTGGCAATGAAAACAAAGCAAAGAAATATGTATGACAACTAGGGGACTTGTTATTCATGGGCTTGTCATTCATGACATTTGGCATAGTCATTTTACAGTGAGGGTAAAGCATCCTACTACTAGTCGCCTTTTAACATCATTGTTTCAGTAATCTAGGTAGTGAACAAATATAGCCTACAAGCGAAGAAAGCTTCTGTCTGAACAGGTAATTCAAGTAAATGCTGTGTTCCTAAGCTGGCCTTCTGCATACATGCATAGAATACGCCCACGACTTGTTAACGTTTAATTGCGTTAACAAACAAACACAAGTGATGTAGCTTGAGCGTATGAATGCTTTGACCAAATTTTAGAATGAGGCTGGGCTCTGAGCGATGCAGTTCCACGCGATAACAGGAAGGAATACGCCGGTGGCCCTCACCTGCGTTGTGCGCCTACGGCCGTCTTGGTCGTATGCGGAAGTTTTCCACCAAAACTTCGAGCCTTCAGAACAGTTTACTCAGCATGTGTAACATATGCCAATAATAAAAGGAATTATACAAACCCGGACTCGGATGCATGTGGAGATCAGAGTGCAGCGAAAAACAAAAAAAGCGGAGACGCATGTGTGGCACATCGACTTGAATTAATGTTTACAAATGTTCGGTAGAGAGCAAATTATGTAATGTAATGTTAATTATCTACGGAAGCTACTCACAGCACCACAGAAGCTTTTGTGTAGCCGATCGACCAGTTCAAATAAAGCTCTTTCAACACACTCCAATGCATGTAGACGCTTGGACCCAAAATGGCGGCGCCATGGTTTCGGTTTCAGCGCAACGCCGCGGTTTTAAAACGAACCTTCGGAGTTTCGTTACTCTGGGAACCCATACAGTTACTCTAGGACGGACCGCAGATACGAACCGCCGGCGGACATCTGATCAGACCTGTCGGCAGGTGCACTGCTCGCGTTGTGATCCACGGTGAAACCTGCCCTGTGAAGCTCGTCGTTCTGCAAGACTGTTCGAGGGACGTCATTCTCGGAATGGACTTCTTGTGTGAATACGGCGCCCTCATGGACCTTGCGGAGAACAAGCTGACGCTTCGGGAACCTGTTACATCGGCGGAAGATCCCAAAGCGACGTTAGCTGCAGTGCGAGTCCTCACCAGCCACGTAAACCTGCCGCCGCTGTCGAGTGTCTTTGTGCCCGTCGGGACCGAAGAAGCCACTTGCGGCGTAGCACTGTTGGAAAGAAGCGTCCAACGTCTCCTTGGACGAGGGATTGGCACTGCAAGAGGCGTAACCGAGCTCCAGGACGGGCGTACCATAGCCCTGGTCACCAACTTCCGGCAAGAGTCGCAGCACCTTACAAAGAGTACAGCTGTGGGCTACGTCGAGGAAATTCAGGACTCAGCCGCGATCGCCGTGATCTCAGAAGTCGCCTCTCTGATGCAGCGCGAGAAAACCATGCCGTCAGAGCTCGACAACGACCCAACCCTCCCCCTTCCCCAACAACGACAGCTGACTGACCTCGTCGCCGAGTTCAATGAGTGCTTCGCTACGTCATCAAAGGTGCGCCAGGCGACGGTTGCGAAGCATCGAATAGTTACTGATGACGACGCACTTCCTGTGCATCCGGCGCCGTACCGACTCTCTGTGAAAGAAAGGGAAGCCATCCAGATGCAAGTTCAGGAAATGCTTGATGACGACATCGTCCAGCCCTCAAACAGTCCGTGGGCTTCTCCAGTAGTCCTGGTCAAGAAGCAAGACGGAACCCTGAGGTTCTGCGTGGACTATCGCCGGCTGAACGCAGTAACAAAAAAGGACGTCTACCCGCTGTCCCGCATCGATGACACCCTCGACCGGCTGCGCCACGCCCGATACTTTTCGTCGATGGACCTGACGAGCGGATATTGGCAGGTTGAGGTCGACGAACGAGATCGGGAGAAGACGGCCTTCGTCACGCCGGACGGACTGCATGAATTTTAATTAATTCCGTTCTGGCTGTGCACAGTGCCGGCCACCGTCCGGCTTGAAATGGCAGAGCTGTCTCGTCTACCTCGACGACGTTGTGATGTTCGCGAGCGAATTCGACGAGCACATGAGACGACTGCGAGCCGTGCTAGTGGGCCTTCAGGGCTGCTGGGCTGACACTCAAACCTTCCAAGTGTCGGTTCACCTATGGTGAGCTGAAATTCTCGGGCCACGTCGTGAGTGCTCAGGGTGTAAGCCCTGATCCTGCAAAGACGTCGGCTGTTGCCGAATTCTCGAAGACATCAGACAAAAAGGCCGTCCAAAGATTCCTTGGGCTGTGCGCCTACTACAGCAGTTTCGTTGGTGACTTTGCACAGATTTCTGCACCCCTGACGCATCTAACAAAAGACGACGTGAAATTCCAGTGGGGAGAGAAGCAAGAACAAGCACTCGACAAACTCAAGCGAAGGATCCGGTCGACCCCTATCCTCGGCCACTTTCATCAGTCTGCGGAGACAAAAATTCACACGCTCGCCAGCAATACCGGTCTCGGAGCGGTACTCGTTCAGCGACAAGAGGAGGCAGAGCGAGTAATTGCTTACGCAAGCCGGGCGCTGTCTAAGGCAGCAAAAATTATTCAACGACAGACAAAGAATGTCTTGCTGTCTTCTGGGCGATGACCAAGTTCCGTCCGTACTTGTACGGAATTTCGTTCCGCGTGGTCACAGACCACCACTCCCTCTGCTGGCTCGCAAACCTCAAGAATCCGTCAGGACGCCTCGCCCGCTGTAGTTTTAGACTGCGAGAATTCGACGTAACCATTGTGCATACCCTTACTAAAATGGCATATCTGAATTTATATAAAAAATAGATACGGTTATATAAAAAATTGGGCAGATCTGGCCTATCAAGTAAATCAGTTTATATAAGCCTTATCAAGCCGGATTTGCCCAAGTTTTTATATATCCATATCAGGGTCTTGATATGGATATATCAAGACCCTAATAACCTCGATATACAGGTTTCTTTTTTATTCTTGTAGATTTGTTTTAAAAAAAGCCATGAAAGCTACATTATGCGGTTTGTGCGAGTGAGTTATACGCCCAGGAGGACATTATATGGGTGGCTAATATTTGCAATAAGTCGGCTAATGATTTGAAATTCACTACTTAATTTTTAAATTAGTGAAAATAGACATATCGTTCCAATTAGAAACTTGCTGAACGTCGTCCAAAATCCCTAAATCAGTCATTTTCAGAAAGACTTTCAGCGCGTGAGAAAGTTACCACTCGTGGAGCAGGTACAAGGCTAGCGGTTTCGGTCAGGCGCCCGCGCAATTTATCCGTGTCTTATCTAGCCACAGCCTTGTACCTGGTCCACGAGTGGTAACTTCAGCGCACTACTGCGCTTCACACGCGCTCAAAGTCTTTCTAAAAATCACTGATTTATGGGTTTCGGGCGACGCTCAGCAAGTTTTAATTGAAACCATATGTCTATTTCCACTAATTAAAAGTAAATTAGTGAATTTTAATTAATTTGCCGACTTATCGCAAGGATTAGAAAACAACAATGTCCCCCTGGGCGTACAACTAACTCGCACAAACCGCATAGGTGTAGTTTTCACGGCTTCTTTTAAAACAAATCTGCAAGAATAAAAAAATAACACCCGGTATTTAGGCATTGCACGTACGTCACATCATGACGTCGAACACCAGTATCCACCATGCTGGTGGTTGACTCTTCGACCCTGCACAGCGAGAGCAATGGTAAACTGTGCCGCGCTCGGCTGTAGCAATTACCCGGTATCCCGACGATCGTCCGATCGTTTCGTCGGCATGAACCGCGAGACAGAGTGTCCGTCAAGTTAGAGAATGTACGAGCGGCAGGAGAGGGATACGTCCGCGGATTACCGAGTTTGCGGCACGCATCTCATAGCGGCGAGCAACTGCACTTTTCTACCGTTGTTTACGTTCGTGCACGCCCTTGCATCGGCGTTTGCCCATTCGTGGTGTAGATGCCCTTTGCCTTTCGTTACATAACGCCGTTTCCCCGCTTCGAGCGATTGTCGCGCCGCGAGTCCGGCCAGACGGCGATCGAGGGGCGGCGGCCCCGTGTGCCAGCTAGCCGAGACGCCGCCGTCGGGGGATCGGTTTGTGCCGTCTGCGAGACGGTAACCTTTGCAAGGAGCGAAGGTATGTAGGCAAGCCGGTTAGGAAACATCATGATATAAACCCTGAGTCAATGAGAGTTGTACGTTATTTGATTTATCCTTATCTCAGGGTTTAGATTATGACGGTAACCTAGCGTTGTTTACCAGTATTTTGCAAAATCGTAACAATCTTTCTACAAGCGACTCGTAAAGCCGCTCGTCAAATTTCAGAACGCGCAATTAAGATTCTTTGTTGTTGTTGTTCTTTTTGGCGACACGTCAAAACTTTGTCGGCGGCATATCGTAACTTTCTGCTTGTAGCGCAATCGCACCAATGCCGAAACATTCTGCACAATTATTCTCCCGGCTGCCAGGAGATAGACACGGCCTAATTCTAGAGGTAATCTGGAAGAGTACCTTTAGGAAAACGATCTATTGTCGCGAAGTAGGTTGCAGCGCACTTACTTTGACGAGACGGGACTTGAAAGGTTATCCCAGATAGATGTCGACACGGCCACGCCGGAATCACCACTCAAACACAAAAACGAGAAAGAAGGTGTCCGTGAAGAATCAACACGATGAAGCACAACCTGTCACTTTTAGAAACGAGCACTAAACGCATCACAAAAAAATTCTTGGGCTTCTTTGAAGAAATCGCTTGCAGAAGCAGAAATTCGCAGCAGCCACGAAGGGCGCAAACCACACCAAACTGGATCCGGCCGAACGCATTCCGATATTGGCAACGTCATCCGTCAAACCACGTGACCACGCACCTTCTATCATGCTTTCAGCTTAGTAAGAGAGAGAAAAGGAGAGAAGGACAGGCCAAAACGGAAGTACACAAACAAAAGGCTTATCTTATGGGTCATCAACGTGCGGATTTGTCAGTTGTACCAAAGGCTGATAGTGCAGTGAATGCTAGGTGTGGCCTTGGGCTCCAGGCAGGTGCTGTGTTCTGCTTCATCACCAGCTTCTAGACTGTAGTCACGTGACCCTAACCGGAGACACGATTGGCCTAAAACATGCATAGCGTCTACCCTGCTGTCAATACCGAGTGAACCTAGAGCTCTCTGAAGTCCAACTTTTGAACTTCCAAAGGAGCTGTCTAGCTCGAAAGTGACCCAAAACGATGCGAGTTTGAAGATACTATGTTTTACTCCGTATAACCCATATCATAATTTAAAATGAAGAAATAAGCGCGACTATTTTTCTTTGCGCACGATGTCCACAAATAAATAAATAAATAAATAAATGTGTATATATATATTTTTTACCAATAAATTTAAAATTATGTGTACACTGTTAGGTTCGCGTTTTCAAATTTCAAATTTTTTTACGAAAGAGTTGCACATAAAAGACACCACGGACAGCACATCTTCCGACTTTCAACACACGATGAATCGCAGACGCTCGCAAGCGGATGGTTACGATGCTGCGCGAACGGCTTTTGAAAGATGCTGCGTAGGGCGCAACGGCTTCGCAGGCGTTCGAAGGAAAAAGGATTCGGGACGACGAAGTAGCGTCTTGCATCTTCAGTAAGCTAACGGTTCGTGTTTCCCCGCTCAATTTAGCGGGGAAACACGAACAAAATTAGTTTCACTGCTAGATTTAGCGGAAAATTGACGTCAAGTGACATAAGTACCAATTCAATTTCTCGCTAAATTTAGCGGGGCGGTTACTCGATGGCGACGCCGACTTTGCTGAACTCGGAAACGGGCGCCTAAGAGCTGCGATCTCAAATTCATTATTTGATTAACTCGCTTTCCGATCTTATGCACTTCGTCATAATGTCACACGTCAAACATACAACCAAATTTCATTTGTCTTTCAATCTTCAAAATGCGCAATTGGTTAATTGGTCCAAATACCTGAAATAACTTCACTTTAACGATGTTAACAATAATTAACCAATTATATGAGACTCATGCAATATAGATCAATCAACTTGTCTTGGCGAGTACATATGACTTATTGCTTGCACGACCGAAACGGGCCCATATATCATTATCAGGGCAATATTTGCACGCGTATATGGCGAAATATGGCCGTATTTACGCACTTATACGGCCGCATCTGGCAGTATCTGCCCACTTGTATGGCGATATCTGGGCGTATTTGCTGCCATATATTCCCTATCTGACTACTTATATTATCATATCTGGCCGTGTATAAAATATATCATCGCCATATCTGACATTTTCGTACGGGTAAGTACGCCGCAAGCATAACGAAGCTGACTGTTTGTCTAGGGCTCCAGTCGAATCTCCCATTGCCGGCGCCGACAGCGATGATGACGCCCGTTTCCTTGGCGTTGTTACCGCTACTGACATGAGGACACTTCAACGTGACGACACGGAACTTCGCGCCGTGATTGACCACCTCGAAGGTCGAGGAGGCTCAGTCCCACGGGTCTTTTCTAGGGACCTATCGAGCTTTGTCCTGCGGCGAGGCGTGCTTTTCAGAAACAATTTTGGAACCAGCAAAACTCCCTGGCTACTGGTTGTTCCTACCAGCCTCCGAGAAGAAATCTTTCAAGCGTGCCACGACGACCCAACGGCTGGACATCTCGGCTACAGCAGGACCCTTGCCCGGATTCGTGACAAGTACTACTGGCCAAAACTCCCGAGGACTGTTCATCTGTACACATGGTCATGTCACGAGTGCCAGCGGAGTAAGAAGCCTCCAACGACACCTGCGGGATTCCTGCAACCAATATCGGCCCCAACTACGCCATTCCAACAGATTGGAATGGATCTGCTTAGGCCCTTCCGCCGTCGACGTCGGGGAACCGCTGGATAATCGTTGCCACAGATTACCTCTCCCGGTACTGGAAGACGAAAGCCCTTCGGTCGGGAACAGTCGTGGAAGTCGCCAAGTTTTTCGTCGAATACATCTCCTTGGCGTGGGCGCAGCCCCGGAGTTTTGATAAAGGCCCGTTCACACAGTTGCGTTGGGAGCGACCACTGCGCTTACGAACGAATGCAACCGGTTGGAACGACGAGTTACCATAGCAACGAAGCACCGTCGCTCGCTTGTTCGTGTCGCTGCAACGCAGGAGTTGAGCCGGGCTGAACTTTTGCTTACGTTCGGGAACGACGGGAGCAACAGGCCAATCACAGGTCGAGGAGAGCTCGGTCGCGCGCGTTGCATGCCGGTCGTGCCAGAGCTCCTTCAGTCCGCAAACATGGCGTCGGTGGTGATCGTCGACGTGGATGGCGTGGTGAAAACTTCTCATCGTTCCCCTTAAAAGCGCTATCCTGACTGCGAATTCTCGTCTGTAGTCGCTATGATAACCCATCACGTACTAGAAGGGAAGATCCACCTCCTCGTGCGGCGATCTCGTGGCGGCACTCTCAAGACAGCAGAAACTCCGTGTGCCGTCGTGTTTGTTTATTTCAACTACAGTGGTGCCTTTCTTAGCATTCGTGTCTTCCGGAACATCGCCCGGATTTCTTGTTGGCAGCATTCCATGCGTGTGCTCAAGTTCAGGTATTACTGGTGCGTACCGTGCTGGGATGCGAATTTTCACGCGTTTTCCTCACCCGAGAAAGGTGATTAGTGTTAGCAATTCTGAATGCTCGCAACGTCTATCTGATCACGAAATTATATTTCTTAGCGTTGCTGTATCGCTGCTAAAATTACATCGTCTTTTATGATCGTAGAACAAGGCGTGTACGAGATTTGTACTGTTGAGTGTGTGTATTAAAGTCGATTCTGCAAGACGGCGTACTGCATTTTCTTCTTTTAATGCGCTGCCCTGCAAGCGTATCCTGGGAAGAGAAAGAGCTTTAGGTTATAGAAGTTGGTCTGTCTATTTTCTGTTACGCAGGTGGTGGCAGCGCGTCCCCTTTTTTTAGAGGCACCGCTGAAACAGCTGACGGCGGTGGAGAAGCGGCAGCCAGATGCCGCGCTGCGCTACGCGGCAGTGGTTGCAGGAGTGTACGCGCGGCGCAGAGCGTCGCTCTGGTCACAACGGACGCAGTCGTAAATAACGGTTCGTTTCAGATGTCTGAACCAGCCTTTACACAGCTATTCTAGGCGCACAGCAGATCTTCGTGACTGTTCGCCGTAGCCGACACCTCCGGCTGTTCCGGTGAGGATTTCGCGTCGGGCTGGAAACCGTCCGCCATGTTTGTAAACGTAGCTGGATTGCTTACTATTAGCTAGGAGCAAGAGCTGAAGCTCGTTTCTCATTGGCTGTTGATTCGTTTGGTTGCATGCGGTTCCATGTGTGTGTACACGTCGCGCACAGTTGTCGTTGATGTCGGAGCGGTCGCATTCGTTCGTAAGCATGGTGGTCGCTCCGAACGCAAGTGTGTGAACGGGCCTTTACTGTCGCGGTTGGGCAGTGAACAGAGAGAAACCAGCCTGTGAGTAAGTCAGTACCGTCTGGCGAGCCCGCGTTTATTCTTCTCTGGGCGGCCCCCGTCTCCCGTGTGGTGGCGACCTCTCTCGGCCACTCGCCTAACCCTCCGACACCCGCTTTCTTTAACTTAAGTCTTACAAGTCCAGGCGCGCTGGTCGTCTCACTTGTCCCCAGCGCGTCTGCTTCGGTTTGGCTGTCCGGTAACTTGTCCCATTGCTTGGCTCGTCAACAGAGCCTGGTTGCCGAGCTGCTTGTCCCTCTGCAGGCTCTCCTGCCAGCTGTAGGTGCCTCTGCGTGCGTCTTGTAGTGCCGGACGCTGTCTCCACCATATATGATCGAGGTTTTGCGGCATCGTGCACTACTCTCCCGTGTGTGGCATCTCCGGTAAAAATCTTGACTCTGGTGTCTGGCTCTATGGGCTCGTAGTCGGCTGCTCGGTGACGCTTGTTGTACTGTTGTGCTTGGAGCCTCCTATACTGTGCGTTGCGTGTTCTAAAGTCTTAGCAGCTCCAGTGCGGCCGTAGTGACCCTGGGGCTGCTGGGACACTCGTCTTTACCTTGCGTCCCATGATGAGTTCAGCTGGGCTGCACCCCTCCTTACCTGGAGTCGCTCGATGTGCAAGAAGTGCTTGCTCTACGCCGGAAACCTCCGAAGGAGTAGCTTTGCTGTCTGCACTGTTCTCTCTGCTGCTCCGTTGCTCTGTGGACAGTAGGGGCTGGAAGTGATGTGTTTGATGCTCCAGTCTCTGGTAAAAGATTTGAATTCAGCAGATGCAAACTGCGGGTCCGTTGTCGGATCGGATGACATCGGGCGTTCCGAAACGAGCAAACATTGGTTGCAGAGCCTCGGTGACATCTTTTGTGGTCGTTGTCCATCACTTGACCTACTCGAAGTATCGAGAAAAGTTGTCAACAACGACCAGGTAGTTGTTACTTTCAAGTGAGAAAGGATCCATGCCGATCACCTCCCATGGCCTCTCGGGAAGTGGCATCTGCAGGAGAGGGGCAGCTATTGGTTTGCGCTCCTCTCGACAAGTGGGGCATCGGCGAACAAAGTCTTCAATGTGAACGCGAATGTTTGGCCACCACACCGTTTCTTTGGCTCGGGCTCTACACCTGGCTACGCCTTGATGCCGGTGTGGATATTGTCTAGGACTTCGTTGCGAAGGACTGGGGGTACAACCAGTGGGTTGCCCTTCAACAGAAGTCCTTGCACTATTGAGAGTTTGCCTGCTATTTCGCAGCATCTCCGCACTTCTGGTGGTAGAGTTCTCATGCTCGGCCAGCCCGTAGAGCAGTACTCCATGACTCGAGACGTGACTGGATCCTTCCCGATCTGATCTTTGATCCGTGAAAGCATGTCTGTTGATGCAGGTAACAGTTCCACTGTGAGAACTCATACTCCCGGACGGCCTCCTCCGGGTCGGCAGCTTCCTTTTCTCCTGCTCCAGTTAGTGGCTTACGTGACAGCACATCTGCCGTGCGGATCTCCTTTCCGGGATGTGGGAGGTCGTGAAGTCGTATGCGGTTGCAGACGAGGACTGATTTCATCTAGACGCTTCGTGGTGAGAAGTGGCAGATGGGGCTTGTGGACAGTCTCAATATAAAATAGGAGCCCTAGGGGGTACGTGGTGAAGTGGCCACTAGCCCACGTGATGGCTAGTGCCTCCTTCTCAATCTGGGCATAGCGTTGCTCAGTTTCCGTAAGTGCCCTGAATGCATAGGCAACTGGTCGTCGCTCGCCTTGGAACTCCTGCAGGAGCACAGCCCCAAATCCATAGGATGAGGCATCGACCAAGAGTGTCAGGGGCTCTCTTGGATTGTACATTGCCAATGCCGGGGTTGTGATGAGAGTTGCCTTTGTCTGCTTAAAGGCTTGCTGCTGAGCCTCTCCCCAGTACCAGACTGCATCATGACGAAGTAGGTCTCTCAGTGGCTTAGTTTGCTCAGCAAGTCCGGGTAGAAACTTCGCCAAATGGTTGATCATTCCCAAGTAAGACCTGACTTCTGAAACGTCTCGTGGTGGCTCCATCTTCTTGATGGCACTGAGCTTTGCCGGGTCAGCTTTGGCGCCCTGCGACGAGACGATGTGGCCCAGAAACTTCACCCCTTTTTGCAGAAAACACATTTGTCTGGATTTAGCGTTATTCCCGCCTCTCGCAGACGATGGAGCACTTGACTTAGGTTGAGGTCATGTTCATCTGCCGTGCTGCCGAACACGATGATGCCGTTCTGCAGACACACCTGCCCTTGAATTCCCTCGAGCACATGTAGCATTTCTCGCTGGAAAAACTCGGGTGCCGTCGATATCCCGAACGGTAGTCGCAAGAATTGAAAACGTCCAAACGGAGTCAAGAATGTCGTGTATTCGTGGGATTCCTCGGACAATGATGTCTACCAGTAACCTGCCCTTGTATCAAGCTTGCTGAACGCTTGTGCACCAGCCAGCTTCGCTAGGCTCTCGTCCACAGTTGGCATGAGCACTCTTTCTTGAACAATTTGCTTGTTCAGTTCGCCGTAGTCGACGCAGATGCGCAGTTAGCCGTTCTGCTTCTTTGAGGCCACCATTGGTGCACACCAATCCCTCGCTTTGTCGACTTTGACTATAACCCCTAGATCTTGCATGCACTGGAGTTCTCTTTCTCCGTCGGGTAGAAGTGGGATTGGTACTCTTCTCGGATATGTAACAGCATGGGGTTTGAGCTCCTGGAGCAAGCACTACCCTGTATGGGGTCTCCATGAGCCCTAGTCCCGAAAAAGCTCTGGGTAGCTCTCGAAAATTCTGCGTGCTTCCGCGTCTTTATTCTTTGGTACCGTAGCGACCAGGGGGTAAAGATGGGTGAGGAGGAGTGGCAAATCCCGTGCGCCGACACCTGGGGTTCCGAGTGAAGGATCGCGAAAGCAGAGCGACAGAACACGAGTGAAAGAAACAAATGTTGCCAGCTGAAGGACGACAGTCGCAATGGTAATCGCGAAGACTGAAAACTCTCGGCAATGTAAACACTGATAATTTAACGTTGTAAGCTAAATTCTGAGCTATTCTGGCGCTTATAAAAAGCAGTATACTCATTACGCTGCATTTACTTCCCTTCTGTTGAAATCTCGGAAATCTGGCTGTTGCGCGGTTTCGTATTCCTGGGAGTGGCCGCGTGGTGGCGCAGCAATCCGCGAAGCCGGTTATCTGGTTTAGTTTAGTGTTGACGAGAGGCCGTACGGCCGAACGTCAGCGAGCTATGCAAAAAGAAAGCTTCGAAAGGAACGCGAATATCTTTACACCGGTAAGTTCGTGGATTGTTAAAGTTCATGAAACTGCTCTGATGATATTGTGGCGGCCTCCGCGATATATTTTATCTCGGACGTCGAGGCACCTAGCGCGCTCCATCTGGTTCTCCGGCGCGCGTTCAAGAAAACAGTGCGGAGTCGTACGTTTTTTTCTTCGCGTCCTCAAAATCTCGGAACGAAGGCAGTTGGTAACCATGTGTGGGACCCCGAAGGTCTGCCTGCATGCTCCGCCGCTTGCGGCAGCCAGAATGCATGGGAAAATGGCGGACCTTTTCCTCAAGAGTTAGTATGTATGATCTCTATGGTAGTGACATCCTGAAGATACCTAAGGACCTGCAGCGCTTTGACAGCTGGACGTCCCAGGAGGGCCTCGCGGAGGCCACTGACGATGTAGACAACCTCTTGTGCCGAGTTGTCATTCCACTTGATTGTGACGTCAGCTTGTCCCACCATGTGGATCAGAGATTCACCTGGACCCAACAGGCACTTGGTTGTTTTCTTTATCTCTCCATTTTAGCCTGGTCGTAGAGATGCTGTGGGATATCTGTGACATCTGCACCAGAGTCTATTTTAAACGTCACTTCCGTTCCGCTGACGTTGGCAGTGATCTTCCATGGTTCTGTGCTTCTCTCTTGCACGATTTCTCCCACGTAAACTTCTCCTACAGTCGCGCTGTGCTGGCGGTGACCTGTAGGCGTCCGGGTCTTGGGGAGTCGAGGCGACCTGCATACGACAGCGAAATGTCCCTTTTTCCCGCAGGGGTTGCACTGTTTTTCCGCAGCTGGGCACTGCTTATTAGAGTGCTGCTCTGCACTGCCGCACCACTTGCACCCGCCTTGTCTGATTCTGCCAGACGCGTTTCCTTGGTTTTTTTGTGGCCTCGGGTGTCGTATCTCGTCTAGGGCTGCGTTCTGTACAGCTTTCTCCCGCAGCTCGTGTTGTTGCTTCTTGACGATTTCTGAACTCCGGGCTTTCTGTGTAGCCGTCTGCAGCGTTAGCTGGGGGTTCAACTGTAGTTTCTTACTAAGTCCCACGTCCAGCAATCTCACGCCCAGCCGGTCGCGTATGAGGTCGTCCTTGAGGGGACTGTACCCGCACGACTCCGATAGTCCGGTTATGAACTCGTCCACTCTCTCGTGAGGTTCCTGGTGGCGTCTCTTGAACCTCGCTCGCTCGTAAATTGCGTTCGCCCGAGGTACAAAGTGCTTCTCGAATGCCGCGGTGACATTTTCGTAGTTCTTGCCTTCGTCCTCAGTCAGCTTCAAAAAACAAAGAACGTCCTCCCCTTCGCCGCCCATGGCGTAGAGAAACGTGTTTACTTGCGTTTCTTGAGAGCTGAGAGCGGAGATGCAACTCGGTGATTATCCTGTAGCGTCGCCATCTCGTGAACAACGTCTTCCACGTGTGCGGCTGGCGAAAGTCAAACTTTTCCGGCAGCTGTGTTGAAATCGGGTCGAAGTAGCTGCTTCCCGCCTGAACCGCTGCTTCTTGGTCCGCCATGTAGGACCGGCGTTGTTGCGCAGTTACGCGTGTCCGCTGCTCTCACCGCTGGTTCGGTTGCGCGTGCCGTGTCCGGTGCTGTTGCTCTTATCACTAATTCACTGCTGCCCGCCTAAGGTCACCGTTTCTCTTCATCCCACCGCTGCCACCATGTCGCGGTTGGGCAGTGAACAGACAGAGACCAGCCTGTGAGTGAGTCAGTGCCGTCTGGCGAGCCCGCGTTCATTCTTCTCCGGGCGGACGACAGAACCGGCGTATTCAGCATCGTATGGCCGATGGCTCTTCTCCGGGCGCCCCCGTCTACCGTGCGGTGGCGACCTCTCTCGGCCACTCGCCTAACCCTCCGACAATACCCGACCAAGGGTCATCGTTCTTAGCCCAGCTCACACAAGAGATCCTTCGGCTCAGCCACACCAGCTATCGTCGGACCACCGCGTACCATCCGCAGACCAACGGGCTGACGGAGCGGCTCAACAAGACGATCGCCGACATGATCTCCATGTACGTCGACGTAGAACACAGGACGTGGAACGAGGTATTACCGTAGGTCACGTTTGCCTACAACACCACAGTTCGAGAAACAACCCGGGTCTACACCGTTCGAGCTGGTGCATGGCAGAAAAGTGACGACCATGCTTGACGCGATGCTGCCCCATGAGCCAGTGGACGACGAATGCGACGATGCCCATGCGGTCGGTCAGACGAGCAGTAGCGGCACGCCAGCTAGCCCGCCTTCGAATCCACGATCAACAGCGTGTCGACGCTACGCCGGTACAATCTTCGTCGCCGCGCCGTCCACTTCCAGCCCGGAGAAAGAGTGTGGGTGCGGACGCCGGTTCGTCGCCGCGGTCTCAGCGAAAAACTGCTAAGGCGCTATCCGACGCCTCGGAGATCTGAACTACGAAGTACTTCCCGACGGGACGCGACCATCAACAAGACGTCAGCCGCGACCCGAGGTGGTGCACGTCGTCCGGCTGAAGCCGTATTACGAACGATAGAACTTTGGACCTCATCGTCGATCAAGTGACACTGTGAACTGTGGCTCGTCGATTCTGTTGTACTTTGTTGTGGATTTGTGTTTGCGTTCTGTGCTGCATCGGGACGATACACTTTATTTCAAAGGGGGAATAATGCCGCGCGCGCAGCTGACCAAGTAAGCAGGGCGCCCGTGGCCTAGATTCCACTTCCGGCCACCGAAGTGAGCGGACGCGGAATGTCGAGCTCCGGTGGAGCGGTATCAGCGGCCCAGCAGGGCCGCGGGAACAGGAATGCTGACGCTGCATCGCAGGAGTACGAAGTTATCTTGCCTACTCTGCCTACTGGCCCGTCTGTCCAAAATACGCTTTTTTACACGCCGACGTGCGCGCCCGGCCCTACCGTCTGGAACACTTCCGTGATGCCCTGGCCCTCGCGGCAGTTCTTCCCGAGGTGCTCGCCTTGGGGGCATACCAGTATAACCACGTCTGGGCTGTGACCTTCAAGAGCGCCGAGGGGAAGAGGAAGTTGCAGGCAGCTGAGGGCTTCAAAGTCAAGGACGGCCGTTGCGTCGTGGTGGACCCCAGCAACCAGGAGACCCGGCTCAAGCTCCACTGGCTGCTGCATCACGTCCAAGACGATGAGGTGCGTGCGGCCTTGGCGCCCTACGGGAGGGTCACGGGGGTCACCAGGGATAAGTGGCGCGTCCCGGGCTGCGCCGACATGGGCTCGACGACGCGTTCAGTCTCCATTAAGCTCGGACCCGGCGTCACAGTGGAGGACCTCCCTCACCAGCTGCGTATCGCCGGCGAATTGGTGCTAGCGGTGGTTCCCGGCAGGGCGCCGCTGTGCCTCCGGTGTAAGGGCAAAGGCCATATCCGAAGGGAGTGCAGAGTGCCACGCTGCACGCTCTGCAAGCGGTTCGGCCACGGAGAGAGCCAGTGTGTCCGGACGTACGCCAGTGTCGCAGGGCCCGTGGGGTGCGACGATACCTCGGAGCACCTCATGGACGTGGTCGACGCCGAGGAAGCCGCAAGCGGGGAAGAAAGCAAGCCGCCAACTCAGGCAACAGACCCCAAGCCTTTGGAGGCCTGCGACGGCGGTCACGGCGACGATGACAAGGCCACGTTGCCTGAGGAGCCGCCAACTGGTGACGAGCGGGAGTCGAAGAACGTCGACGAGTCAGCGTCTTTCGGGACGCTGACGGCTGGAGGGGCGACCACCAAGGCCGCGGAAACAGCAGGCACCACCCCTCTAGTGCCCAAGCGAGTCCGACAACCGAGCGACCACGACGGCCAGGACGTCAGGACTGGAGCTGCCCCTTCAGACGAGCCGCCCCCAAAGGCGACTCTGACGCGCAGGGGTGGCATAAGACCCAAGCCCAACATACCGCCGGACCGGAGGCCGCCGGCGACGCCGCCACCGCAGTAGGGAGGGCCCGCGCTCTGTAGGGCACGCGGGTTTCGAGAGGGACCACGACCTGTCTCCACCGAGATGGCGTCATCCTCTGGCGATATGGACACCTCAGCCAGTCAAGGCGTCCGGCCGTTGTTTCGAGACAGTGTGTCGTGTGGCGTCTCTCGACGATCCGAGGTGAGCACCGTGTGGCCGCCTTGCTCTCGCTCTGAGAGGGTTTTAAACCTTGACACAGCCCTACGCGTGGCTACGCTGAACGTTCGCGGCCTGGCGGCCAGACGCAGGCAGTACCAGGTTAGCCGCCTTTTTCTGGAGAACGACCTCGACGTAGTGGCAGTGCAAGAGACCAAAGTTGAAAGCGAAGAGCAAACTGGCCGAATGGTGCAGCCCTTCACAGCCCGGTATCACGTATGCGTATGCCGCTCTGCGGGTAGATCCGGAGGCTGCGTATTATTTTTGAGAAATTCCTTAGGAATTGTCGTAGAATCAGTAGTTGTGTGCACGACCGGCCGGTTGATTGTATGTGATTTTTCTTTTTCGGGAAGGGAATGGAGGGTAATCTGTGTCTACGCGCCAAACAAGGAAAACGAACGTCGGCTGTTCTTTGAGCGCGTTGCGTCCTACTTAAATTCAACGAAATTAGTGATTTTGTTGGGCGATTTCAATTGTGTGTGCGCGGTAGAGGACAGAGTTAGCCAGTTGCCGGTGCGTGACCAGAGTGCGCTGTTTTTGAATAATTTAGTACAAGAATGTAATTTAGAGGATGTAGGGTGGTTTCTGCCTACCGCTAACGCGCCCCAGTTTACGCATTTCCAACGTGGAAGTCACGCGAGGTTAGATAGGGTTTATGTTTCAGGGGTGCTTGTCCCACTGTGTCAGAATTTCGAAGTTCAGCATGTATCTTTTAGCGACCACAGCTTAGTATTTTTTACGCTAGGAAGAAAACAAAATAAAACACGCTTTAACTGGGATACTTGGAAATTTAACGACAAGCTTCTACAGGATGAGGAATTCGTGAATGGGGTTAAAGAAAGAATAGGTAGGCTGCTTGAGGCCGGACCCGGAGGTTTTGGTTCACGGTGGGACTGTTTTAAGGAAGAAGTTAAAAGCAGTGCGATTGAAAGATCGTGCATTTTGAAAAGTCGTGAAAGGCAAAAGAAAAAGATTTGCAATGTCAGCTTCACCTTTTGTTGGCTATAGAAAGCGCTCAGCCTGGAAAGTATACCAAAGAAATACGAGAAGTAAAGAGCCAACTTGAACTTATCGACATAGATAACTACCGTGGAGCGGTGATAAGGGCGCGAGCCAAACGATTGTGGGCGGGAGAAACTCCGACTAAGCGTTCTCTTAGCGATGAAAAAAGATACGCTGCAAAAAATGAAATAAGTGTCATCCAGTACGGCAAGGAAGTTACTCGAGACGAAAAAATAATTGAACGCGCCTTCACCGAATATTACCGTGGTCTTCTAGGACGCAAGATAAGCGTAGAGGAGGGTTTTAAAACAGAGTTTTTAACACTAATGCCTAAATTAGATGACGAGGTTAAGGCAAGCCTTGAAGCACCGATTACTGTGCAGGAAATTAAAAGAGCCATCGATGACCTAAGTTCAGGAAAGTCTCCCGGACCCGACGGGTTGGGAGCAGCTTTTTATAAGGCCTTTAAAGACGGTATGGCGGAAGCTCTGCACCGAGTGATATTGGCCGCGTACGAGGTAAAAGAAACCCCGCTATCTTTTCGGAGAACCCATACTGTTTTGATCCCTAAAAGTGACGATCCCGTACAACTTTTGTCGGTAAAGTCTTACCGCCCAATAAGCCTGGCCAATGTAGACTACAAGATTTTTATGAAAGTTTTGGCAAGGAGAATGCAAAGCGTCATAACAACTATTGTTGGGCCTCACCAGACATGCGGCATCAAAGGACGCACGATCTTCACCAACATTCACGTGGCCAGAAGTATTTTAGAGTGCTGCGATGCTTTCGGAGGTCATGTAGCTATGCTACAGCTCGATTTGGAAAAGGCATTTGATCGGGTAGCTCATGACATTCTTTTCACTACCTTGGAACACGTGAATGTTGGTGCAGTCATTTTAGAAGGTGTAAAAATGTCGTACGCAAAGTGTTGCACGAGCCTTATCATCAATAAGAAAGTGAGTGAAAGTTTTGAAGTAAAATCCTCGGTCAGGCAAGGTTGCCCATTATCACCTTTGTTATTTGCAATTTATCTCGAACCCTTTTGTTTAAAGCTTATTTATAATCAAAGAATACGTGGTTTTAGGCTGGCCGCAAGTGAGGTCAAGGTTCTCTCGTACGCAGACGATATTGCTGTTTTTTGCGACGACGCTGAAAGTGTTAGCGAGGTTGTCCGTGATGCGTCTTTGTTTTGTAAGTTAGCGGGAAGTGCTATAAATTGGAGCAAATGTGTAGGCTTGTGGCACGGCAACTGGGAAGCCACACCAGCCTTTTATCAAAACATCCAGTTTAATGTTTCGCCGCCCAAGTATCTTGGCGTGCCCCTTGAACAATACCGCGATACTACCGAGTATTGGAGGGGGAAATAGAGCAGTTGCGAGCTAAAACTACAAATTGGGGAGGCCGAGAACTTTCAATGTTTGCACGTTCAACAATTTGTAACTTGTTCTTGGTGGCAAAAATTTGGTACCTACTTCAAGTGCTGTGGATGTCGCGAGTGAATGTTCAGAAGTTGCATAGGGTTTTTGCTGTTTTTGTGTGGGGCTCTGGATGGGAGCGCACCAGTCGCACAAATTTATTTCGTTCGGTGCAAAGTGGTGGTTTGGGTCTGGTTCATCTGTTCCTTCGGCAGGTGGTTACTCGATTTATTTTTCTGAGAGATCAGAAGAATGCTTTCCTACGGACTGTGTTGCAAGTGAGACTGAGTGACGCCTTACCCGAATTTATCATTACCACTAGAAACATGCAGTGTGGGAGAGTACGCGGGTTTTTGTATGAAGTGGCTAAGGCATTTGACTTTTTAAAAGTGCGTTTTTCTTTAGAATATTTAAGCGTTGTCGCGAGGAAGCGTCTGTATAAAGATTTGGTTGATACGGTGTTGCCGATACCATTGTACCGTTCCTTATATAGCGAGGGTCCAGGTAAGGATGTCCTTAAAAGACTTAAAAGAATGCCGGTACGGCCATCCGTAAAAACCTTTTTTTTTCAACTACATAGCGGAACGCTCCCAGTAAAGCCCTGGCTTCAGGGGAAAGGCATTTTCGTCCCTTGGTCTGTTGACTGCCTATTATGCAGACAACCAGAAACTGTCGAACATATCTTCTTAGACTGTTGGGATGCTATTTTTTTATGGGATATTCTACAACGTACTTTAAAAAAGGGTCTGCCATTAACTGCGTACGGGATTCGCTTCCTTTCAATAGACAATGTGGGGGACTGCCTTACGACATGTTGATGCTGTTGGGCCTCCACAGTCTATGGCGGAGTAGAATGGATGTACGAAATGCTGAAGTGAACCCTCGTCAAGCCAGGGACTATTTTATAGAAAGTGTCATTCATTTAAAAGAGGTGTATGGAATGCTCAGTGAACAGCCTGAATGGCTGCCTGTTCTGGACAGGCTGGTTGTCATGAAAGAATTTTAAACCACGTACGCCTGCCGGGGACTGGCCGGCGTTATTCTTTTACCTTTCACGTTTGTAAATGTGTGTTAATATGTGGCAATAAAGAAAAAAAAGCGCCCGTGGTTTAACGGTCATCGCGCTTGCCTTCCGCGCAGAAGGCCAGGGTTCGATTCCTGGCCGCGGCTACCCATTTTTGTTGACTCTGTAATGTGATGTTCTGGTAAATTCGAGAACCGTCTTGCTGATTCGAGGTTAGAATGTTCTACGCACCGAACCTTCTACGCCGAATGTTCCAGAAGCCCACGCGTGTACAAAAGGGCTCGCGTGGCGAGCCGGGGTCAGTTCTCGCCCCAGCGTTCGATCCTGCTGGTTTCGCCGACATCAACGCCCGCGACGCTCTGCTGTTATCTTCTGTTCCCTTTTTTGTTTTGGGCACAAGTTCGCCCCATTAAACGTTTAGTTTCTTCAGTTATCATCGCCTCATCACTTGTCATTCGTGACAATTAGTGTGTGTATTAGTCATTGTATTAATTTTGCTTTTCGGGGGGGGGGGGGCGGGGAGGGGGCGTTTTTTTAGCTTTTATGCGTAATTTGCACTATGTAATATTTTCGGTGTGCCAGCACCAAGATCGTATGTTCGTTCATAAGCACCACATAAAATCGATGCTAAATTTTTGCTTATCACAGAAACTTCATTGCGGTAAAGAAGCATCTGGCTAAGTCAAGTGCCTCCAGGACCCAGGCGCCTATTTCGCTTCACTGCTTCCTTTAAAGGGATACCACAACGAAATTTCGGCGCTCATTTTTTGGTCTATATGTGTTCAAAGGGGCAGTATCAGATGGAACATACCAATATCTTGTTAAAAAGTCTTGTAAAGGAATTTTAAAACGAATTAAACGATTAGCAAAGAGCACCTGGTGGATGTCGCTAACACCTCGTTTGTAATGCCCGTCTAGAAACCTTGACAGCTAGTGACGGAGAGTGTCTCGCCTCCGGCCACGACGAGAGAAGAGGGGAAGGAGGAACTCCTCCTTCCCGAGAATCCCTTTTGTGTGTCGCAGAAGTCGCTATTGTCCCCCTACAAGATTATAGAAGATTAACCCGTCACTCAGAATTCTTACAAAAGCAGCCGCTTCGGTGGCTGGAACGACTAGGCCATCCTATCGACGTCAGCCTCGCTGTAGCTTTGCTCGTCCAGAGACGACCTACGTCACGATGGCGTTGGATGTCACGTGCTCTAAGCTGGGCCTTCTCCGAGCGCTTGCCAGAGTGGGCCGTGAATAACGAAAAATACAGCCACCAGGATCAAAATACAAACGTGCGATTGTCATTTACGGATATTGTGGATCATAGTCAACCTATTTTTGAACACGACGGGAATATTTCAAATTTTGTTGAAGTATCCCTTTAAGTCGCAGTCACCCAGCTGATACGTTAGAAAAAGACGATCTGGTCGCTGCAGACGTGATAAGAGAATTAACCTGGAAGGATGACTGACTGACTGACGCCTTTGAATAGGCCTGCGACTTGCGCCACCTAGCCAGTGTTTATTTATTCTTAACATTTATTTAACATAGAGTTATGCATAGATATTTGTTCTTAAAAACTCTATACAATCCGCACGACGGTGGCGCCCCTATGCAAACCGGGTGCCCACAGCTTCCGCCCTACGGGTCGCCCGGAAGGGAATAAGGAAATATACATCCTCCCTCGACCTATGTCACCAGTCATATGATACCTACAAAGTTATCTCCGCATTCCCCATACCTACTTTTCCTCACTATGACTAAATTCCAGTGCGCTTGTTAAATTAGCCGCCTCCTCAGCTACTACAAGGTAAAAGTCCCTTACAGTAAAGTATCAAGTGCTCAGCCGTCTCCTCTCTTCTATGCAAGCTCCACACACCGTATCTACTTCCTGATATCAAGCTGCATATGTATACTTCGCAGCTCCCGTCCTCAACTCCAACAACAAGGAGCTCCCAATAGAATTGTCGAAGTTTTCGTGTAACGAGCGCCACCGGTGGTTTTCTCTTCGAACTAGACATGAAAAAGGGGGAGGGGTGTAGAATGACGTCACAGCCAAGCATTGACCAAATCTAGTTCCTGGGCCTAACACTTGCCACATGACCAAACAGCGGGCTTCAATGCGTTACTGGAAAAACCTAATTCACTACAATTACAATTACTCGTGATTAAAAGGTATTTACTTTGATGACTTGATTACTTAACAGGAAAAGTAATTGACTGTTGCTTGAAAAAATAACTGTTACTTCTCTGATAACTTCGGATTTTAAAATCGACAAATATTTCTGCCGGTTTGAAAAGGGGCCTTTCGCACTGTTCATTAATGAGTTAGAATCACAGAATTACAAACTACTAATTTTCTTTAAAAAATATCTTGGTTGACCATCCTCTTGCTGGGTGACTTGCTTCGTGAATTCCTTTCAAGGAAACGTTTAGATATGAAGGGCGCCATTAGGATGGGGAGGAAAAATAGTAGCGGCTACAAGTAATTTTAGAACTTTAAACATAATCAGATCACCTTTCTAATTACTTCCTAAGAAAAGTAATAAAATAATTACATAAGTACTCCAAAAAATACTTATGTACTTTTTGGAGTACTTTGGAGTACTTATCACGAGAACTCTGACTGCTTGTACTGTCTCCTGCACAAGTCGCCCAAAACTAAACTAAACATTTGTTTGTAAAAAAAGCTTTTGCATTCTGCTTCTCCATACAAAATCGATGACCATGGGGATTAAAAAGAAGGGAAGAGGGGGAGGGGAGCAGTTCCCGTCCCGTTACCTTCCCGTCTTATCATTCCGCCCATGCCTCCGCCAGTCAGAAATCATTCGTCGTACCGTTGCATCGGTTTCTATTGCTTTCTATGCGCCATACAACGCCCATAAAAAACATAAGACTAAAGGCCGGTTCAGACACTTGCGTTTGAGTGCGTTTGACTGCGTTGCGGCGAGAACCGTAAGCGAGTCACCGGCACATCTGTGCTTCGGATGAAGCGTGGAATCAAATCCAAGGAATCAGCTTGGCACGCGATATAAGCAGCACGGATGTCCTGGTTTCTCGCTGCCGCAACGCAGTCAAACGCAGTCAAACGCAACTGTATGAACCAGGCTTTACTGTATTTTCCGGACTATAGTCTGACCCGGTGTATAGTCCGCAGAGGCTAATTCGGGGTCAAAAATAAAAGTTTTTGCTTAGATAGTCCGTGCCCGGTGCTTGGTCTGCACCTGATACTTAGTCGACACTAAAATATTCTAAAAAATAGGCTGTGTGTATGTTTATACAGCGTAGAACTTGTTGTGCCTCAACGGGCGACGAGTCTCCCAGCTGTAGATGAGAAGTTTAGCCAGTGCAGTACAACCGCTAGCCTGGAGTCTTTAACGTGCATCACGCAGTATTGAAACACGACCGCACGCTAGTACGATGCTCATTTAGATCGAAACGGGCAGGGGTGTGTATTGAACCCAGGATTCTGGGTTCTGCAGTGCGAGCTTTTGCTTGACGTGCTCCGAGCTGGTGTGCGCTAGCCCACTCGGCCCCTAGTCCTCCCTTGAAGTCTTCTCATAGACGGCACACCTTGACCAATGTGTGCTTTCTTAGCTTCCAAAGGAGCCTATAATATAAGTATATCATCATTAACATACTCTTTCATTCACAAAATCCGTCTGGTCTCGTCATACTCAATGATATTGAAAAACAAACATCCTTGAATTACGCACGCGTAGATTGTCCGCACAGCCTAAAATTTCAACTTTTGAACCTGTATATTCCGTGGACTATAGCCCGGAAAATACGATAATACGAGCGACGATAACGCCGCTAAATAGAAAGTTGTAGTATATCGTTCTGGTATCTGCCATACAACCTATAACGACACAATGCATGCGCAAAGGTGACGGTAGAGTATCCGGCATCGTTATCGGGGTCTTCGAAATAACTAAACTCTCTAATGTCGGTCGTGTGGGACGGTGCCCTTCGAGAATAGAGATACCGGGAAGAAAGGGTCAGGGGAAAGGTTAAACGCATGCGCAGAATCTGACTGGATTGAATAAACAAATAAGAGGGTGCACAGTACACAGCATCTTTCGGTTCCAGGGTTTCCAGCCGACCTCCTTGGCTTTACACTTGAAAGATGCATTCTCAGGGCAAGAGTTTTGTGACCTCCTCCGAAAAAGAAGGGCCGTTTTGCGGTGATCGCCTTACTGCACAACCGTCTGCGCACCTTTTAAGATCTCTCGCTCATTTTGATTTCTCGGTCAATATGGGCGATGTTAGAGAGAGCTGCAGTATAACACACGCCACCAAGTTCGTTAGTTGGGAAAAAAAGAAGTTTTACCCAATCCCGCCGAGTTGCCGATATGTCACACACCGACTCACGGAAAGTAACCTGTAGGCTTCAGAGACCTACAGTGAGTCCTTTCACCCCAATCGTTGTTCGTGGCCGTACATGTGACGACTGCACACCTTGCTTTCGCGACACGAGAATCCTAGGGGAGGGGGGGGGGGGGAGGGCACAAGAACATATTCGGAAGGGAAATCATTGAGAAATTCGCTCTGGTGCGGTTTGCAACAACACTTCTCCCTCACTCCCACTGACGAAGACGCTTCCTTAATGCTACTCTTTCCGGACTCGAAACCAAAAACACCGACGTGATGTAATGTTTCTAATCTTTGGACCTAACTTTCCACACACAAAATTTACCTGAAAGGTGCCGTGTTCTATGCTCTGTACATTTTGGCTATACTTTCGTGTGTAAATTGAATCGTAATAACACGCTTGGTTTTGAATATTTACTGGGTAAATGCCCATTATCTAAAGACGCGCCTCCAAAATGCTTGAAGCATGTTTCCTTCATGCCTATGCCTGCTTCGTAGACGTATGCAGTCAGTTTTTGTATGACCAACCTTCCAGGACCATCATACAAGAAAAACGCACACCTCGGACAGTGCCTTTAGGCTATATTTTATGATGAAATAGCCCTAATACCGCTGCTTTAGGACCCCGGTTGAGCAGACTACGGAATCGCACTAGCTACACATCACCCTTATGGGGTCAAGATAGCATCGTAAAATATCGAAGGCACATTGATCCGATTTGAAATTGAGAACCTGTGTTCTAGAGGGCTTCTTTCAGTTGACATCCCCCGTAACATGTTTTCAAAATGAACCCGCACTGGAAATTATGCTGCGCATCTGGTATAGTGCTCAACGGAGTACATTCACTTCAGTACAACGATTTCATCCCAAAATATATTGTTTTTTTGCAGTGTTGTATTTTTCATTTATTTAACAGGGCATCCATACGGGGAGGGTGTTCAGTTCAGTCGGTTTATGACAGGATGCAGTCAAAATACCAGCGCCGATGTCACGAACCAGATGCCGACATGGGTGGGCTTGACGGCGAACTATATAGTAGATGGCGAACAAACAAACAAAACTCGAGAAAAATAACTATACTTTGTCCCATCCTACGATAGACTAAAGACCAAAACCATGTTCCGCCAGGTCCAATCACGTTCCACGCTAAACTTTAAAGGGATACAGAATAGAAACTTGAAATATAGAGAAAACATCAAGAAATGAGTTCAATAAGATTAGCTAAGCCTGTAATGAATAATCGCACGGTCGTATTTTGAACAGATGGCTATATTTTTGGTTCTAAATGACGGGATTTTGGCGAGCGCTTCAAAATCAGCCATCGAAGAGCGCGATGCATCTCGGGAGATCCGGCAGACGTCTTGACGTCATCATGCCTCGGAGGACCAAGCGTACCGTAGTGACGAGTTTTGCCACTTGGAGGCGTCAACGCGTTACAATCTCGCTTTGTCGAAGTACCCAGGGGCTGTAGATATCTCGGAGCCGGCAGAGCGGCAGAGCGCAGAGCCGCAGAGGTGAGAGCTGCCCCAGCTGCCTTGAGTGTGCGATGGCGGGTCAACATGACGAGAGTGGTGGCAGCGGCAGTGGGTACGATGACATTAGCGAAGACGAAGACGTCAACAGTAGTGATGGGACGAATCACCGGAGATTCGGACAGATTCGGAGATTCGTCAGGTTCGTCGCTGGTTGCAGACGGCAGTGTGAACCTTGTCGTAAACCTTGCGAATGCGGTCAGTTTTTTTTGTTTTTTGGTACTGTTATTGCATATAACCAGATTTCGTCTTGTTTACTTCAACGCGCCCCGGTCCAACTGAGCTGATCGGTGTGGTTGGCGTAGGCCTAACCAATGCACGGTCTCGGTTTCTGCGCGGTTTCGCGGTGATCGGTAAAATAAAATGTAGCGAAATGCTGTGTCATTATTCATAATGTGGCGCAGCGCGCAGCTGCGTAAGACGCGAGAGCGATGAAAAGTGTTGCTAGTCCCAACTTCGAGTCTTTGACCGCGCGTACCGGCACCGGCGAAGAAAAACGTCGAACTGTCGTTTGTCCGTTCTCGGCAGCAAGTTTTTTATACGTGAACTTTATTGTGGACACACGTTGAAGATAATCGAATCGAACATACTCACTTGTGTGGGGTGTGCTACTGGTACTATTTTGACCGTAATTATGGGCACGACATGTCATTCTGCCGAACAGCACGTACGGCATCGATCTCTTGCGGGGGGGGGGGGGGAAGGGGGAGGGAGCTGCGAACCTTGGGCGAGCACGGTCGGCGTCTCCGGTCTCCGGGAACCTCGAAGTACGAGAACGCGATCTTCACGTAAACATCACCCCTCGCTCCGTCGACCCGCCGCTGCACCGGCTGAACGTCCGCCGAATCCCGCCGGGCTGGGGCGGCCACGCCAAGCCTGACGAGATCCACGAGGAACTTATCGCGCTTGTGTTTCGCCGCAAGGGCAGCCGCGGTGGTCACTGCCATGACCCCGCCGACAACGCCGGAGGTTCCTCGTGCCCAAGAAAGTCCCTTCAACCCGCCTGCCCCACAACCGACTGTCGCCGAACCGCCCGGGCGATGAAAACATGCGCTTGTATTTCCACGTGCACCAAGCATGCCTATTTTGGTCGTAATCCGGAACCGAAACCAATTTTCCCGCGATGTCTGGTTACCGTTCTCGACACACATCCGAAATCTTATAAACAAAGCGGAACATTTCGTTCATTACTATGATATTATATTACAACAATATTTTGTGCACTTTGTAGAATTTAGTGAATTTAATATCACGAAAAGTTGAAACACACATAAACGTGATCTGGCAACCATGGCAACGCTCCGAATTTTTCCGAACTTTTCCACCAAGACCAAGACGCCTCGGTATCACGTTGCTCGGTATTGCGTTTAGGCCTAGGCAATCTATACCAGTGAGTGGACATACCGCTGTGGCGCTGCTTTCAGAGGCATGTTGTCGTCACGACATTCCATTGAAGCTTCATTACCAACTACCAGGTGGTTTTTGATTATCGTTTAATTCACTTTAAAATATCTTTTCTTGCGTTTTCTAGCGCAATATTTATGTTTCTGTGGTTCTACTGCTACCTGCGTCGTGTTGAAACAAAGAAATGAGCTCCAGAATTTGGTTTCCGTACCCCTTTAACATTCATTAGGGGTGGATGAATAAAGGCCTGTTTACGCAAACAGCGTAGCGCTAAGTCAGCGCCATGTGAGCGCTCTTGAGAGCGCTCATGTGTCCCTTCCTAGCGCGTGACTTTGTTCCGATATTGCGTGCAATTAGCGCTTTAGTAGCGCCTTGTTAGCGCGCTCCTTGTTAGCACTCTTGTACCGCGGTTACTGTGGTTCTGGTTCCTGTGGTTGGGTATGCATCAGCAGCACCATGGCGGACATGTGGGATGCTGAAATAGAAACGGGACATATGCTGTTACATATGCAATTCGTGCACATGAGTGTGGACGACTTAACACCCTAAAGAGCCTTCTGGATGCGCGATATCTTTCGCCACCGAGATGCCGACGGGTTCCCGGCGCACCTTGTTTCCAGGCTGAGGGACCGGGACACAGAGCTCTTTTGAATAGGATTAATTTTTAACTGCGTGTCTTTCAAAACCAGGGTCACGCATGTCAAATAGAAAGCGATTAGGTCGTACCCAATCAATTAATCGCTCAAAGTCCATGACTCTAGATCATCTGCCCGACCGTCTGCTTCGGAGAGCGGCGCTTTACTTCCTCTTCTTTCCCCGCCAAAGGAAAAGCAACTACAACGGAATCGCAGTGCACGTGCTGTTCCGCAACAGGAAGCACGGCACAAGGAGCGGTGAGAGCGCTTACACTGCGTTGCTGCAGCGCCAACCCAGCACTGCTGAAGCGCTAACCGAGCGCTACGTCCCGCGCAAGTCGGTGCCACATGAGCGCGGCGTCCAGCGCCCGCGAGCGCTAACTTAGCGCTCCGCTCTCTGTGTGAATCGGCCTCATAAAGCGAGGTCCAAACCAACGCCTTTTTGTGCGCCCGAAGGTCGGGCGCCTCCCCGAAATTGCGTATTTCGTGACGTCGCGCTGATTCCTTGCAACTTCCGGGCGCACATAAGAAATTTGGATGATTTCAACTTCTTCTCAACGCTCACAAAAACGCGCTGTGATGTAGTTAGGCGCTCCTCTCCCACATCCTCTCAAGGCCAATCGGGTGAGGGCACCAGTTCCGGCTCCGCGTTTCTTCGCCGTCGGGCGCGAGATGCTCTCCGCTCGCCCGAAAGCGCACCGTCCTAACCAACACGCACGCTTATGGCTCAGAAAGCGCACCGGAAACAGCAAAACGTCACCAAATACGCAATTTCCGGGAAGCGTACGACTTTCGTGAGCACACAAGCGCATTTGGTTTGGATCGAGCTTAAACCTCCGAATTCCGAAGCGCTGCGTCATTTTTATAGCTTCAGCACCGCAAAGATCCTGTAAGTCGTGGCTTTCTTTGCAATGTAGAATTGGTGAGTCACTAAGTGCACTAAGCAACTGCCCGCCCATCCCATCAGTTATCCGAGACGCGGGCACCGATACCGTGCATCGAAGCAAAATACCAAACAATTTCTAAGTGGCTTGTGACAGAATCTGGCGGTCCGTAGCTTTTTCCTTACGTCCATCGTAGGGTGACACGAAGTAGAGAAGAATAGGCAGAGGGCAATTTGGTCTAGTTGGTTAATTAATCATGGAGTGATACTCCAAAAACGTGGACAATAGAAGGAAGAACTGGACATAACGCTGCGTCCTATACTGATTATACTTCGTGTGTTCCGTGTTTTTAGCGCGTTATCAAGTGATAACAAGGCAGGTCCCAAGGGGTCGCGAAAAAAGGGCACGCGTCGAGGGTTCTCAAAAATGATAATAATTAAAAAGGATTATCACACGCACTCATGCGCTTAAGAAAATAAAAAGAAATATTAAACGACGATATTTTTTTCAAATAATATATTGAAAAGTGTTTGTAAATTTATTCGAAAGAAAGACGTCTATATTGACCGTCAAGGGTCCTTCACCTACCTTTTTAAAAGGTCAGGATGCTACTCGTTTCTATAACAATTGCAGAAATCTTGATCGCGTAGAGGCACGTCTTTAAAAAATATCGAAACATGCCTATTGAACAACCGTCTGTGGGGACCACCAGTATTTTTTAAAGGCTTTGATATATTCTTTAAATATTTTTCAAGGGTTTGAGATCTCCGTCGAAGTTTTCTAAGGAGCCTGACATACTTTCAAGAATTTCTGAAGGGTGTAAGAGATACGCAATAGTTTTCTTTAGATGCCTGTGGGGTCTGCCCCAGTCCTTTCCGTGAATCACGACACCCATCAAAATCGTTTTAACGGGTCTGTGGACCAGATCACGTGACCCTTCAGGATGTACACGAACTCATGTTTACAAACAAACCGGAGCGACCAAACTCATGTTTACGAACTCATGTTTACAAACAAACCACCGACGCCGCGCATGCGCGATGGGGGTGTGGGCAAGAAGCTCGCCGTCGCCGATAAACAAACCATTGAAATGCGATGTTTTCGGCGTCGTGTGTGAGTACGCACGCTCTTTTTCGCGCTGGAATTGTTGATTCTACGTCTTGCTGGCAATGTCTGACTACTTGATCGACATCAGCGAAATTAATGAGGCTCGTTACACCGCAAAACTCGGCGTGAATAATGTAACATAGGGCGATTCATTCCGCGTGGATGCCGCAGATTGGACGCTAAAGCCTGGTTTACATGGTGAGGTTCTGCTCGCTATTTTCAGTCATGACGTCGCTCGGGCTGCAAAAGCCTGAACCGTAGCTGAGGTGTCGACGTCGATAATGAAAATCGCAAGCAGATTCGGACCGAGTGAATCAGGAATAACAAGTCGGTAATGGCCACTGGTAACAATTATCTACATTTCCTTATATCTACTGTTTACACGGAGACTACTTACCCGAAAAAACCTTCAAACTTAAACGTCTTTTGAGGTCTGAACTTCTTATCGCAATTACCGAGTCAACGTTTGGTCTACGGGCCGTTGTCGTTTGAACGAGCAGACGACAATCAGAAACGTTTGAGAGAGCAGACGACAGCTCGAACGATGAGGCGGCCGTTTGAACGTGATGACGCTCTGAACGTAGTCCTCAGGTGGTCCATGCAACTTGACGGTTTTCCGCCGTTCATGTTGGAACAAAACAAATAAATCTGACGACCAGAAGTATCCGTGAATTCAATACAAAGTGCTTCCTCCCAAGCAGTCGTGGTCCGACGGCGTCAAAACGCCGTCGGAGCACGATTGCATGGGCGAAAAACGCATAAGAACTGACCTTCAAACCTTTCCCGACTCTTTTGGTACAGCCCCAGTCGCGGCGTTTTGAGGAGAAGGCAGGTTTTTGACCGGTTTCTTCCGAAGTAACACAGGAATGCACGTGCCTTATGGCGGCTTCCGCCCACAGCCCCAGACCGGAAGTGCGCCCGTCGCGCCACCATCGCACCGTGAAGTAACAGAGATAAGTTCGTGTATATGCGACGGGGAAGCCGCTTGGCCATTTTGCATCGGACGGCCGCAACGAAGGCGACGTTCCCCCGTCCCTATCCCGTCGCGCCCAAGGACGCCAACTCCTCGCTCACGAGGAAGAGAGGGTGTCAGGGGAAAACGGGGGAATTTTTCTGTTTGCTTGAATCAGGACCAACTTCCATAGGGGAAGACTTGTCTATCGCGCGCCTCTCCTATGGAAGAGCTACTGGAGCTCTATACCCGTTTTCACCTCAAGACAACAGCAAGTTTTGCACATTGTTCATACGCCGCGCGAAATAGTTCTCGCGAGATTTGGTTGTCGGAGGCAGAGGCGATGCTTTTGGCGTTTGAAACGTGTAATCCTTGATAAGATAACATCTATTCACTCTAAATACAGGTAAATATATCCTAAATCTCCACCATAAAGGTGAAAATTAGTAATCATCCGCGAGAAGCCGGACTTTTGTTCCTACGGTTCTTGAGGATTTTTCGCGATTTTTTTACTGTTTCCGGTGCGCTGTCTGAGTCACAAGTGCGCATTGGTTAGGACGGTGCGCTTTCGGTCGAGCGCAGAGCATCTCCGCCCGACGGCGAAGAAACGCGGAGCCGGAACTGGTGCCCTCCGCCGATTGGTTGGGAGAGGATATGGGAGAGGAGCGCCCTACTACGTCACAGCGCGTTTTTGTGCGCGGTCAAAAAAATTCGGAATCATCCAACTTTCTTATGCGCGCCCGGAAGGCGCAAGAAATCAGCGCGACGTCACGAAATACGCAATTTCTGGGAAGCGCACGACCTACGGGCGCACAAAAACGCGTTGCTTTGGATCGCGCTTTAGGCATCCGTTCGATCGTTGGAGTCACTCAGCTGCCTCTCCGCAGAAAAGGGCTACTCTACGTAGTCTGAAGACAACTTGAACGATAAAACTTACTTGACTCCTTCGTCCAACCGGTGACGTGTGCACAATACAGTAGACAACGTTGTGACTGCCAAGGCTCCGTAAGTCTCGGACGTTAGAAATACGCTGACGGACGGTGTCGTTCTCTTCTAGCGGTTCACAATCTCGAGGAACGTGTTCTCGAGCCAAAATATCGAGAGGCCCATTGGCTCCACCTCGGCCCCTCTGGGGCAACATTTCTCTCGTTCACCGGGCTCGCCGTCCGTAGCAGATAAAATTCTTGTGTCGCCATATATGACTGTTACAAATCCTCTGGAAAAGTGGTTGCACACAATACAATATGAATTTATACTTTCTTCGTTTGTGCGATGGTGGTGCGGCTGTCGCCGGAGGTTTTCAAGTCTGCTTTGAATTGCAGTTTGTGCAATCGGATAAATCTCGAACACGGAACACCGTTAACACCGCTGTGGTTTTCAACCTTTTTTATATTCACATTCTCTTTATAGTCATATGCTGTAAAATGCAGCGAGCATAGGACAGTGCCTCCGCTATCACTTGGGCGCCACTGGGAGTTCTTTTCACCTTTAAAGAAAAAAACGAGAAAAAGCAACGACATTAAAACCTGAGTGCCTTCTTTTCTTGGAATACAATCCCAGGTGACTGAGAAAAAAAAATTGTCATTTACCCGCTTTCGAGATTCTTTGATCCATTCTTCGCGGACACTCGATGATGGAAATTCGTGAAATAAAAATCCTTTGCCATTTTTGCCGTGCGAGATACACAGCGTCACGCAACATTTATTCGCAGTTCGAGTCAACACTTCAGTTTTTGTATCGTAACACAGATTCCAGCGGCGTAGCCACCTCGCTTCGGTGTTCCCCAAGGCTTCCCGGACTGAATTCGGTGTGGAGGGAGGGGGGGGGGGGGCTTCGAGTGCCACCACGAGCGTTCGTGAGGAACACGCGTACTTCTAAGCCGGCGCTGAGCCACGGTTCAGTAGACAGGTCTCCCCTTATTTAAGATGGTCGTGGCTTGAATGTAACCTGTCTTAGCCGAAATACAGCCTTGGTCAGAAACTGGTCGCCATTTTTTTCTCCGTCAACGAATGCGCAACGAGCAGACCCTAATGGTGAATTCCGTTCGCAGATCTCGAGCGCTCCAAAAGTGCTCCATTTGGAGCGCGCAATATTCCGCTCGCAGATCTGGCTCGAGTTGGTCATCATCCGCTCGTAAATATCTGGCAGCGGCCGCTCCACGGAGCGCCTCCAAGCCCGCCGAACTTGCTCTGCGGGATTTCACAGATCTTTCCTGAAGTTGACAAAGCGCCTACGTCACGCATGCGCGGCGAGGTTGGGGAGGTCGGCGGGCCGGTGGTAGAGGGCCGCGGTCGGGTCGTCGAGTTGGGTCTGTTCGGGTGCGTCGGTTGTTTACGTGGGATTGTGAGGGCTCGAACGCTTCTACCTCGCGTAGACCAGGGATACAAAGCCGAGACTGTGGAGGGTGGTAAATCGCAACCGCTGACGTCTGTGATCGTGAGAGGAAGAACGACAGAAAAGCCGGAGGCAGACGCAAGGTTAGGCCTGTTCATTCTGCAGCCAATGATTGTTTACCATTTTACACTGGATTACGCCGGCGTTTTCCCGTGCAATAAAACAAGAAGAGATTAGGCAACGACCGTGCAAGTGATTGTTTGTTACCTCTGTGTTTATTAAAGTTGTATCAGAAATTTGAACTCCACCGATGGCAATCGCTGTCCGTGCCCGCCGCTTCGAGGCGGCCGAAAGGTATGTGGCGGTGCCGAACGCGGACGTCTTCGCTATTTGTGACATAGGCGTCGTGGTACGTATAATTTCGCCAGGCCTGTGTCGCGTGTTATGTGTCGCGTATTATTTCTGCAGCTAAGCAGTGACAGTTGTTACTGGTTGTCGGAAAGATCGGTCGGCTTGTCCAGATCAGTTGGTGGGCTTGTCAAGTTCCAGCAGCGGCCATTTTGAACGGCGGAGGGGAGGTCCCTCCAAAAGTGCTAGTCTATCTTCCCCTCGTCGATCCGGAGCGGGTCCCACAAAGCGGAATTTCACCTCCCTCGCGGATTTCGGAAAGCGCTCCGGATCTACGAGTGGAATTCACCACAAGTGTCAGGCCCCCGTCCCATGCGCGGGAGCTATCTTCGAGAGCAGCTGGGTGTGCGGATAACAAAAGAAGGTCTCTCGGTGCCCTGTTTCTAGCACCTCTTCGTCCGTCCCGCTTCAGAAGCATCCAGCGAGCGATAAAACACGCCGTAGACGCCACCGCGACGGCATCAGGTAGGACACCGTGACTGTGCTCTGGATTTCTCAACGGCGGCGGATCTTGGCGGCGCTTTCGGGGTTTTCTTCAAACGTGCTACTGACATCGTATATCTGTGCGTGTAATGCACCTGGTTTGGCTTTATTAGTTGAACTACCGTACATCTAGGAACTTACCCAGCAACATTGTAAATACCTCGAAAGATTTTTTTTTGTGTGACAAAGAATTTGGTAGTTTGTATTTGGTATGTTCACTCTTGGATACAGCTGCTTGGGTCCGGGTTTTTGTAAACATCGCGCTACTGATTTATTTATTTATTTATCCAACACCCGCAGCGCCTTTCGGCATTACAGCGGGGGGGGGGGGTGTTACATACGCCAAACATTACTTGAATACACACAAGCAGGCTTCTTGTGAAGTACAGTTGGGTTAAATGACGGCAAGAGTACTTGTATACATGCAAGCACATCACAATTTCGCAACACACAGCCATATCAACAAATAACGACAGGATAATTTATGTACATCAAAGCAGATCTCAGACCCGGGACACACATTGCATAACTTCTATTTTAGCAACTTGACTGATTCCAGGGCAGAATAAAAGGCATCATTTGACAAGATTGATACTACGGCAGAAGGTAACCGGTTCCATTGGCAAATTGTTTTGGGGAAGAAAGCACTACTAAAAACTGCAGTCCTTCATCTGTACTCGCGAACCTTATGAACGTGATCCACTCAAGCGGATTGATAATGTGCTGAAAAAAGATAGGTGTCACGTGGAATTCCGGTTTGGGAATGGTATATGCTGTGAAAAAACTTCAAGCGATGCTTTGCTCTACGGTGTTCAAGTGTATCCCACTGTAGAGTCTGTTTAGCACGTGACACACTAAAATCTCTATCTTTTACTGACCTTCCCAATATATAGCGGGCCGCAAAGTTTTGCACCCTTTCTAGTTTATCTCTATCAGTGATAGTCGGCGGGTCCCACACAGTGCAGGCATATTCTAAGATAGATAACACATTTGTTTTATACAACAACTCCCGGGTGACTTGAGGAAAATTTCGCGTATTTCTTCGTAGAAAACCCAAAAATTTTGAAGCCTTTGCCACAGGATAATCGACATGTCGACTCCAATGTAATGAAGATGTAAAGAAAACGCCTAAATACTTAAACTCAGAAACTGTTTTTAGATTAATATTGTTTATTTCATAACGGAATTCCCTCAATGTTTTTCTCCTGGAAAATGTCATGCACAAGGTTTTATCCAAATTAAGATTCATCCGCCATTTTTCACACCAAGTTTGTATTGCATTTAAGTCTTTTTGAATGATAAGACTATAAATTTACAATTAACTTTTCTATACAATACGCAATCGTCTGCAAATATTCGCATACATGATGTAACGGACGTCGAGATATCATTAATATAAAGTAAGAAGAGTAAAGGCCCCAAAACCGACCCTTGCGGAACCCCGGATGTTACATCGGAAATACCCGATTTCAAGCCATCTACTACCACGTACTGACATCTTGCACGTAGGTATTCGGAAACCCAGGAGATTACACGAGGGTTTATAATATAACGCCACAATTTTTCAACTAATAACGCGTGAGGTACCACGCGTTATTAGTTGAACGTAGCGCGACGCCTCGGAGAGGCGTCGCGCTACATTCGAGAAAGAGGAGGAAAGGAGGGAGAGGAGGATTAAAGAGGGCGAGATAGGAGGAAGTTTTAAATGGGCCCTGCAATCCTACTTAAGCGTCTACTTTTTTACGGTTCCACATCTTTTGTGGTTCGGGCAACCCAGCGGGCACGGAGAGAGATACTAAATATCAGTGCGTCATATTTTAACCGGACAACGTGGAAACCTCCTCGTCCTACGGGGGCGCCTCGTGATGCCGAACGCGCGCGGAATGTGACAAAATCGTGACGTTGTCGGTCCTAGTCAGCTAGAGTTCCTGTATAGGCTCACCGCGGGAGCCACAGTTGCGCGTCTGTTTTCCACGTGCCGCCGCGCCGCGATTCGCCGAGATCCGATCACGTGAGGAGCAGCCTCAAATGCCGTGCAGGGAAGTAGACGTTACACGCGCCTCGGCGTACATTCCCCTGCTGTAAAGGATGTAATAAAAAACTTGGAACTGTCCCCCTTTGCCACTTTATGCAATCTCTATGGTCCATAGCTTTCACTCTTGCAAAAACACAACCTCTCCTTCCTCTAAAGCACACATAGTATGACACAAACTGGAAACAGAAACAGTGGCTTTTGTCGTGACCCGAAAGTACAATGACCTGTTCTCCTGACCGAAATTTTAAACAGAAGTGGGGTGTCATTTTCCCTGGACCATTGACTCTGCGCGCTGATCAAACCATTAATTGTAAAGTACTTTTGTGCATGTGGATGTTCGGAGGGAGGGGGGGGTGGTTGGCACATCGAAATTCGCAGTTTATTGAATAAATCTGACTGAACTAAACTTTTACCTGCGGGTGTTATTCGAAGTTTTTCGGATTTATCCGGATACGTTGAACTTTATTTATAGACTTCTTTGTAAGCTAAGAAAGCAGAAATTGTCAAGGTGTGCCGTCTATGAGAAGATTTTTAAGGGGGATCGGTGGCCGGGAAGACGCCGTTCCAAACGGACGGTTTTCAATGTTCTCGAAGGAAAACTCAACGGCCACACGCCGGGGAACTGTTGAGACTTCGGCCGGTACTAAGGGAATTATGTCTGAAGAATACTGGACCATCCTGCCACATCTGCCATCAGGAGAAATGATGAAGAACAGCGTGGTGTTGCGCTGCGACACCGGCGGACGCCCATACCATGCCAAAGATTTCGTACGACCGTTACAACAGGCTGGAGTGTTGGAGCCTATCAGATGGGCCACGTGTGGCTCCTCAAGATGAAAACACCAGAGGCCAAGGAAACGCTGCCGCAAGCTGGTGAAATCCAGGTCAAGGAGCGTCGCTGCCTGGCGATTGACCCATACCGGAGAGAGGTCACGCTGAAGCTGCATTGGGTGACCTTTGACGTGCCCGTCGACACTGTCCGCCGCGCTTTTGAAACGTACGGCAAGGTAAAGAGCGTCGTTGGTGAGATGTGCAAGGTGGACGGACTTTTAGGCGTCAAGTCTACAACGTTGTCAGTCGTCCTAACTCTCCGCCAAGACCTAACACTGGAGAGCCTGCCGCACCAGCTCCGCTTCTACGGAGGTACAGTCCTGGTAGTGGTTCGCCGGCGCACGCCAGTTTGCCTACGTTGCCGACGTATTGGGCACATACGGCGCGAGTGTAGGGCGCCTTGGTGCTCCGAGTGTCGTGGTTTCGGGCACGAAAGCACAGACTGCACCCGCACGTACGCCCGCGCTGTGGCAGTGCACAACGGTGGGGGCGGCGTCAGCGAAGAACTGATGGACGAGGTCGAGGTTGAGGAAGCTGCAAGCGTGGCCGGGGGTGCGAACAGTGACGGTGTACGTGGTAGCAACACACAAGCACCTACTGAGGCACCGAATGATGAAGAACGGCAAGGAAAATCGGAGACTGAGCAGACTTCTTCGACGACGCAAAGTAGCGAAGACAGGACTGTGGCTGGATCTGCTACAGCTAAAACCTTAGAGGGCGAGAAACACGGCAACGACATGGACCTCAACCCGGCGATTATTAAGCCATGACACGAAGGGGACACTACGGCTGTGGCTGGTCCAGGTGAGCAGCCTCGGCAGCGCTTGAAACAAGAGGGGGATGATGTCAAGAACAAGGAAAGTCGCGGGGGATCTCCAAGGCGGTCATCGTCCTTGTCTCAAGGCAGCCCGCCGCCCCAGTAACAGTTTGTCTTTGAGGCATGACATGCTCTTTGCGCGTACACGCGAATAACCACACCAGTCTTTGAAAAGCCATTGCGTGTAGGTACTACGTTGAATGTTCGAGGTCTAAGTGATAGGCGTAAGCAGTATCAGCTTAATCGCCTGTTTATTGACCAAGAGCTAGATATAGTTGCAATACAAGAGACAAAGGTGGAGAGCGATGAGCGCATTGAAAGCATGTTATGACCCTTTACATCGCGATATAATTTTTGTGTAAGTCACGCAGTAGGAACTTCCGGAGGTTGCTGTTTGTTCTTAAAGGATTCGATCGGTATAACTGTACAGTCTGTTGTCACATGTCTAACGGGTAGGCTCGTGATTTGTGATTTTACATACTATTGACACACTGGCGTGTTATTTGTCTGTACTCGCCGAATTCTGCAGTGGACCGCAGGATTCTTTGAATTTGTCCATGGTTACTGTGTGTGCGAACGCAGTGTTGTTTTGCTTGGCGATTTCAACTGTGTCTGTTCAGCAAAAGATAAGACCGGAGTGACCCCGTACAGAGATGCTGGCACTTTGGTATTGACCGACATCGTCAGCGAGGCAGGTTTTTATGACGTTGCGGAATGCATCGGTCACGTGGGAACTGTTCCGCACACCCATTTCCAATGAGTCAGCCAAGCTCGGTTGGACGAAGTATACATTTCATTAGAACAAGTGCAATTTTGCAATGAACATCAAGTAATTCCGGTGTCTTTCAGTGACCACTGCTTAGTTTCTTTTGTGTTTGGAAGCACGGATATGCGACCAAAGTTTTCCTGGGAGCTATGGAAGTTGAACTGTCGACTTTTAGGCGACGAAGAGTTTACAAAATTGGTACGAGGCTTCTTGAACAAGCTAAAAGAAATTTCAAGCAACTACGGAGCTGAATGGGAGGGTTTTAAACAAGAGTTTAAAATGATAGCCATAGAAAAAACCTGTGCTGTAAAGGCACTTCAGAGACATGAGGAGGCGATCATGCGTCGCCACTTTCAAATGCTCAATAGAGAAGAAAGCAAGTCATCGGGCCAATTTAAAAACGACATACGTGATTTGAAGGAAAAAAATGGAAGTCCTTGATCAAGAGCGTTATCACGGAGCCCTTGTCAGAGCACGAGCAGTAAAGTTCGCTGTAGGGGAATTTCCGACAAAAAGGGCGTTGGGCATGGAAACAAGTTATGCACGAAAGAACATAATCAGCGAAATGGAAAAGGATGGAAAGATTATGAAGGGCGAAACAGATATTGAACAAGCGTTTTATGAGTATTATTCGAAATTGTTCGCGCACAGCCCCGTGAAAGTGGGAAAATTTATTGATGAGTTCTTAGTGCTTTTGCCGAAGCTAAATGAGGAAACTAAGGAATTTCTTCAGATGTCGATCACCGTGACAGAAATAGTGAAAGCGATAGACGAATTGAGCCCTGGAAAAACACCTGGACCCGACGGCATTAGTGCATCTTTCTATAAGACCTTTAGAGATGAAGTTGCGGCAGTGCTGCACAATGTCTTTAATGAGGCCTATGAGGAAAAAAACGACCACCCTCCTTTGTGAGGTATCACACCGTGTAATACCCAAGACCTAAGATACTGTCAAATTGCTTTCGGTTACATCCTATAGGCCAGTCAGCTTGACAAACGTAGATTACAAAGTACTATAGAAGATTGTGGCACGACGGCTTTAAGCAGTAATCAGAGAAATAGTTGGTTCACACCAAACAGGTGGAATAAAAGGAAGATCGATCACAACAAATATTCACACCGCTCGAAGTGTACTAGAATGCTGTGACGCAACGAATGAGAAAATTGCAATGCTTCAGATCGACTTAGAGAAGGCATTCGATCGCGTGTCACATGAGGTTTTGATGGCGATAATGGAACATGTAAACATAGGCTCCGTAATCATAGAAGGTGTTCGTATGGCGTAGGAGGGATGCACGACAAGCCTAATTGTAAACAAGTCAGTTGGTAAACGTATTGGCGTCGTCCGGTCCGTGCGACAGGGTTGCCCTCTGTCCCCGCTTTTGTTTTGCATATACATAGAGTCTTTCTGCTTGAGCATAGTTAAAAGCAGTGTCATTCGTGGCTTTATGCTACATGCTTCCGAGGTGCGAGTACTGGCCTACGCAGACGACATCGCGTTGTTTTGTGCAAACAGAGGAAGCGTACGAGAGGCGATGGCATTAGTAAAACGGTTTTGCAATAGAAGTGGTAGTGCCGTAAACAGGGGAAAGTGCAAAGGTTTTTGACATGGCGAGTGGAACGTGAAGCCCAGAGTGTTTGAAAACGTCATATGGGTCTCGTCTCCGGTACAGTACTTAGGGATCCCCCTGGAAAGCTATCGGGACGATGACCCTTTTTGGCGGACCCAGGTAGTCGAACTGCAAGGAAAAGCTGACAAGTGGAGAGGAAATCATCTGTCGTTATTTGCCCGATCCACTGTTTGCAATGTATTCCTAATAAGTAAATTGTGGTATGTGCTCCAGGTTTTACACTGTTCAAGGAAAATTATCCAAAAACTGCATCGGGCGTTTGCGGTCTTCATTTGGGGCTCTTCCTATGAGCGCACGAGCCGGACTAGTCTTTTTTGCAGAGTGAGTGATGGAGGCCTGGCGCTATCTCATTTGATTTTGAAGCAGCTGGTAAATCGTTTCTTTTTCTTACGTAAAGTCAACAACCCGTTTTTGAGCACAGTTTGTGCAGTGCGATTGTGTAATGTTCTGCCTGAGTACATAGCTTCGTCAGAGTATGAATGTGCTGGGTGTATTTTCGGTTATATGCGCGAAGTGGTTGGAGCGTACAAATTCCTAAGAGCACGCTTTTCATTGGAACATCTGAGTAAAGTCACATAGGAAAAAGCTGTATCAGGATCTTGTTGACGTTACCCTGCCGGTTCCACTGTATAGAGCTCTGTATTCTACAGGCTCGAAGCAGGATGTCCTCAAACGTGTTAAAAGAATGTCCGTTCCAGTGTGCATCAAAATATTTTTTTTAAAGTTGCACACTGGTACTCTGCCTGTTAAAACGTGGCGTGGATGGTGGAGAGGGGTATGTTTGTCGCGTGGGGTGATCACTGTTTTTTGTGTAAGAACCCTGAGTCAGTTGAGCATGTCTTCTTGGACTGTTGCGACGCTATATTTTTCTGGGATGTGTTGCAGCGTACCCTAAAAAAGGAGTTTCCGCTGGATCCCATGGCATTCGGTTCATTGCAGTCGAAAACGAGAATTGTGTGCCTTTCGATCGTGTCATGTTGCTCGGCCTTCACAGTATATGACGATGTCGCATGGCGGTTCGCCATGCAGATGTTAACACGAGGCCTGTGGGGGAATACTTTTCCGAGTCTGTCCGTTATATTGTGGAAGTTTGGAAGGTTCAATCAAATGTCCCGGAGTGTTACCAACAATGGAAAAATTGTTAAATGTAAATTTTGTTTAACCATGCGACGTCAGTCGGTAAGCGATTGACGGCATTTTTACATTACTGTATACTTTTTGGTTGCACTATGTCAATGTCGGCAATAAAGAAAAAAAAGGATCGGCGGCCGAGTGGGCTAGCGCACACAAGCTCGGAGCACGTGGAGCGAAAGCTCGCTCTGTAGAACCCTGGATCCTGGGTTCAATACCCACCCCTGCCCATATCATTGTAAATGAGCATCGTACCGGTGTGCGGTCGTGTATCACTAGTCCGTGATGCACGTTAAAGACCCCAGGCAAGCAGTTGTGCTACACTGGCTATATTTTTCATCTACACCTGAGATACAAGTCGGCCGTTGAGGCAGATCAAGTTCTAGGCTGTAGAAACTGTGGGCACCCTGACGGTTTACCAGCCTAGTTGCCCGATTGCGAGGCAAAGGTGCCGAACTTTTCCCGCGTGTCGGCGACGTCACGCCAGCCACGCGCACATCGGATGCGCCGCTTTGATAAGGCAGATCAGAGGCGGCGCACGGGGAGTCGCTGCCTGGACTCAGGCGCCGGTGGTATCAATGTCAATCGTCCGGTCTATGTCTCATTAAATGTAGTTTCTTGTTGTTGAAACCGTTGGCTCCGTGTAATTCCCCCGGGTCGGGTATGCAGCAAGGCAAACCAACCACAATGGCTCCCAACCGTGGTATGCTACCCACTCGCAGGAATTTCACGGGGCTTGGTTTCTTCTTTCGGTAAGCCTTTTTCCTATTCCCCGTGTTTCCTATCATCGCTACGTGCTTCCGCCACGTCCGCGTTTGTTATACTGGCGTGTTTCCGACTGTTTGTTCTGTGACCGCGGCAATCGTTTTGTGCGCTTGTGTTCGTTTCTGAGGGGTGTTTCCTTTTTTTGTGCTTGTGTTGCGCTTGTGTTGGGTTTTGGGGGCGTTTTCTTTTTTTGTGCTCGCGGGCATGCTCACACGGGAGCAGGAAGCCGCAGCGGCACAAATGAACCTGCTCACGAAGGTCACGGAGATATGCGACTTCGTGATGCAGCGCCTGGCCCACACACCTGGCCAGCAGGAGACCCCACCACGAGAGCCCGGACCTCACTTGACTGTTCCAGTCTACATGGGGTACGACGACGTCAAGTCCGTGGCAGACTTCCCGGGCGAGCTGCAGACGTACCACCTTGCCTCCGGTGCCTCGGAATCCTTCATCGTGGAGCGGATTGTCCCGCTGGCGTTGCATGCCAGCGCCAGGTGCTGGCTGGGGTCGCAGGCCCTCTTCACCAGCCTAGCGGACTTCCAGACAAGGCTTCGCGGAGAGTTCCTGCCTGCAGGATACGAAATGCAGATTCTCCGAGAGCTCGAGGCAAGGACGCAACACCCGGACGAAAATCTGGTCCGGTACGTTCGGGTCATGCAAGAGCTCTTCAAGAGGGCGGACCCGAAGTCAACGAAGTCGGACAGAGTAGCTCGGGTCAGAAGACAGTGTCACCCAAGGTACCACGTCTACCTCATTAACCGCACCTTTGAGACCCTTGAAGAGCTAGCCCGGGGCGCCCGCCTCATCGAGGAAGCTCTTTATGCCGAGCGGAACTTCGTGCCGCCGCCACCAGTCAAGTACGCGCTTGAACCGGCATGCGCATGGCCGGGCCCCGAGGCCTCGGCGCAAGTGGACTGTCCGAACGAGACCTCCCTTCCCCACCATGTCAACCAGGAGAGTTGGCGTGGCATGCATGGTGATCTCCAGTGCGGGATAACCGTATGTTCGCCTAACTCTCCCCGAGAGGTCCCCGGAGATCACAGCGGGGCCCGTGAGGGTTTCGGGCGGGGGTCGCCACGACAGGTGGGAGGTCATGTGCCGCGTCCTATCGTAAGCTGGGGCCCAACGGAGATCACCACCCAAGCGAACCATCTTCATCAGTCTGCTCCTGCAAGTGCTGGCGAAAACTGGCACGGTGCGGTCGCAAACTCGCAGCCCAGCAGCATTGACCCCCGCCGCAACGGAACAAACCGTCCCCACAACAGCCAGTCGTAAGCCTGGTGGAGGCCCTCCCATTGTGGTTCCTTACCCGATCACTGGGGGCGGTCCGACGGGCACCTCGGTGCGGGTGGCCTAAGCAGGCAACTGTCGTCGGACTGCTGCTATGAGTGCGAGCAGCCCGGCCATCACCGAAACCAGTGTCCAAGACTTCTGGACACTACAAACAAGAGGTGGCACGAGACGGCGGCAAAGGGCCGGAACCAGAACAACCAGGGAAACCACTACCCTGGTTGTTCTGGGAAACTACTACCCTGGCCGTCGACACTGAAACCAGACAGCCACTCGCCGACGGCCGTTCCAGTTTCTGGGAGCAGTGAGGCCGCGGCACAGATTCCACCGGTATGTCGAATCCAGCCCGAGCCTAACGTCATTGAACCTCGCATGACGATTTCACTTCTCGATTTTCCCATTTTAGCACTGGACTCTGGGGCCGGTATCTCGCTCACAGGGGATTTTGTTTTCGAACTCTGCAAAGCAAAACAGATAAGCCTCCGGGAGTGCGAAGCCCGTTTGCAGCTAGCTTCTGGTACAGCGATAACAGCTGGAGGAGCCGTGAGGCTGCAGATACGGTTTAATGGAAAAAAGCGGCGTCAGCGATTTCTTTATATGCCGGGGCTCGTGGTACCCGTGATCTTGGGCCGAGATTTCATTACAGGCGAAAGCATGACACTCGACTTTTCTGGTGGCGGATACCGGCTGGGACAACAACCGGAGCTGACTCCGTTTACCAGACGGGAGGACCGTATCCGTAACCCGCCTAGTACAGGCCACTTCACCGTGGCGCCGGACGTCTTGCCTGCCGACGTTCGAGAATCGTTGCGAAAGTGCCCCGAAAGCAGCCAGCAGAAGCAGAAGCTGCAATCCGTCCTGCAGTATTTCTCACCGATGTTCACGGAAACACCTGGAAAGACTGAAATCCTGCTGCACCGCATTGAAACCGGTGACGCGCCACCTCGGAGCTGCAACCCTCGACCGATCAGCGTCCACAAAAGGGCACTCCTTGATGCAGCGCTCGAGGAAATGATCGACACCGGTTCAGTACGTGAGACAAATAGCCCCTGAGGGTTCCACGCGTTGTTCTCGCTCCGAAAAGAGACTGAACAGCCAGACTCTGTGTGGATTACAGGCGGCTTAATGATGTGTCTGTTCGAGACAGCTACCCTTTCCCCAGCATTTCCTCCGTGATGTACGCGCTCTGTAACGCGACCACGTTTACAACGCTGGATTGCAGTCGCCGGTTTCTTCAGATCGAGATCCACCCATCAGACGTTCCAAAAATTGCTTTCATCTGCCACAGAGGGTTGTTTGAGTTAACTCGACTGCCGTTTGGCTTGTCTAACTCTCCAGCCAGTTTTCAACGCCTGATGAATGTTGTACTTGGGAACTCGAAGTACGAATTTGCCATGGCATACATGGATGACGGGGTTGTTTTCTCCAGAACTATCGAGGAGCATGTCGAGCACCTTCGCATTGTACTAGAGCGAATCCGTAATGCTGGGCTCACGATTCATCCCGGAAAGGTTCAGTTGGCCGCGCCCAAGATTAACCTCCTTGGATTCATTGTGGATAACGGTACGCTCCGCCCCAACGAAGATGAGTTGCGCGCGCTAATGGAATACCCAAGCCCACATTAAGAGCCTGCAAAGATACCTGGGAATGAATGCGTTCTACCGGGATTTCATTCCACACTGTTCCGAGATATCCCAACCGCTCAATCACCTTCTAAAAAAAGGCGTGAGGTGGTGTTGGGCTGAACAAGAAAAAAATCCACATTCGCAGCCCTTACAAAAGCCGTGACTGACAACGCTTGTTTACAGCTGCCAGACTTGAACATGACGTTCGTTCTGCAGACAGATGCAAGCGACTGTGGCCTGGGTGCTGTCTTGCTGCAGGAGTATGGCGGTGTGCTTCGGCCAGTTGCTTTCACGAGCCACACGCAAACTCCAGACGAGTGCAACTACAGTGTCGCAGAACGTGAATGTCTCGCCATTAATCATGGTTTGAAGCGCTTCGATATGTACCTAGATGGCGCAACATTCCAGATTCAATGTGATCACTTAGCGCTATCATGGCTAAGGGGACTTAAGAATCCAGCTGGACGTCTTGCTCGTTGGGCGCTTACGCTACAACAGTACGACTACTCCATCGTGTACCGCCCGGAGTCAACCAACAAAGTTGCTGATGCGCTCTCTCGTTCTCCACTTTCTGAGGAACACTCGCAGGATACCCATGGCATGGTGACCGTCGCGGTCACGGTACGAGGATCCCCAGATTCACGGTGTGGTACATTGGTGAGCCGCGAGGAGCTTCGCAAGGCGTAGCTGGATGACGGACTCTGCCAACGCGTGTCCGCTTGGCGGGCAGCAAGAGGTCCAGTCGACCACACAAGTGACGAGGAGTTCGACTCCTACTAGATGAGCGACGACGGCCTCCTGCTACGCTACATCCCCGAGGCCGATGACGATCCGGATGGCTCGGCGTTCCGCAACGTGATACCCCGCAAGCTATGTAAGCTTTTCATCCGATACATCCACGACTCTGCCTTGGCAGGACACAGCAGTGGGAGCAAAACTTATGAAAAGTTATCCTAAATCTCTACCTGGCCAGGCATGAGGCAGGATGTGCTCCGATACGCTCGTAGCTGCTCGGTGTACCAGAAGGCAAAGCCACGTGGTGGTCAGCCCCCGGTCTCATGCAACCAATCGCAAGTCAGAGCCCTTGGCAGATTTGTTGCTGTGACATCATGGGTCCCTTCCAACATAGTACCCGCGGCAATCAGTACTTGTTCGTGGTAACCGACCACTTCACGAAGTGGGTTGAGTTATTTCCTTTGTGGAAGCTAGATTCGCAAAAAACCTTGGAGTGTCTGCTTGAAACATTCGCTAGGTTTGGCTTTCCTGCACAGCTTGTTAGCGATGATGCCTCCTATCTCACGAGTAAGGTGTTCGTGGACGCATGCGCGTTGCTGGAAATTAAGCTCAAAAGAACTTCCCCATACCACCCGCAAGCAAACGTCACGGAAAGGGTAAATCGGAACCTTAAGATGATGCTAGTGGCCCACACCGAGGGCCACAAGGACTGGGACGCGAAACTGCCCAAGCTGGCATTCGTAACTCGTGCGACCACTACTCGGTCAACGGGTCTCACTCCTGCCCAATTAAATTTCGGCCAGAAGCTCGCGTTCCCGCTTTTTAACAGTCTCCTTTCTACAGAGTCTGGGTGAAGGCTTCGCCCCACGTGAAGTCCACAGAGGACCTGCGAAAGCGCTTCTCTGATAACCTTCGAGAGGCCCGAGAAAATCTCGACGTCGCCCGAGTGCAGCAGTCGGAACAGTACAACCAGGGGCGACGTGACTTGCAGTTCGAGGTGGGAGATTTTGTACTCCGACGTACTCACCCTCTGAGTGACGCCGCTCGAGACTTCGCAGCCTCCCTCGCAACCAGGTGGGAAGGTCCGTTTTGCGTGCATGAAAGGTGCTCACCACTCACTCACAAACTAGTTCACTGTGAGTCTAGTGAAGAAACCGGACCACCGACCTTAAACGATTTTTTCAAGTAGAAGACGAAGATTCCTCTCAGGACCGGAACGACACTGACGGCAGTCCCGTTCCGGAAACCCCCTTGTCTCCACCAATGCGGCGGTATAACTTGCGACGTTGGTAACACAAAAGAGAAAGGAACCTTCTTTTTTTTTTGTCTCCTCGGCTTCGTTTTTCTCGCATTTTGGGGATAGTTTTTTACTTCCACGGATCTGCTCCCTTTTAAAGAGAGGGAGGAGAATATTGTGTGCCCACCCCAGATCTGTTATTTCCAACTTTCTGGAAGGGGAGCAAAGATAACGTCAGGCTCAACCCTCAACTGAGTCCCATGTCGTTTGCTTTCTTATTTTTCAACGAAGATGGCTCGTGGTCAACACCGTCACCACACCCGCCATCGGAACGAAACGGCGGCTGGGTTTGTGGTGGACCGGGCCACCAAGGACGTCGGCGCGTCGGGAGCGGCCCAGAGAACCATGGACCGCTGCCATTCCCAACAGGAAGAAGCGGCAGCTAGCTTGGATCATGGAGGACGACGGGGAGAGCAGCAGCAGCACCAGCAGCCGCCTGCTGGAGACTATCCAGAGCAACAAGGTGGCCGCCTACCGAACGCATCGCGCGCGACAGCCAACACGGCGAGTGCGATTTCCAACGGGCCATCGCGCTCGTCCAGCAGGCGCCGGTCGGACTTGCAACGTCAGTCCGACCATTCACCCTCTGACGCCCTGTACAACATCTCCGTCATCGACATGACGGACGAAGCTTGAGGGAAGTGTGGGCGCCCTGGCGGTTTCACAGCCCAGTTGCCCGACTGCGAGGCAAAGGGGTCGAACTTTTCCCGCGTGGCGGCGACGTCACGCCAGCCACGCGCACATCGGATGCGCCGCCTTGATAAGGCAGATCACAGGCGGCGCACGGGGAGTCGCTGCCTGGACTCAGGCGCCGCTGTTATCAATGTCAATCGTCCTGTCCATGCCCCATTAAATGTAGTTTCTTGTTGTTGAAACCGTTGGCTCCGTGTTATTCCTCCGGGTCGGGTATGCAGCAAGGCAAACCGACCACAAAACATACACACAAGCCCTATTTTTTTAGAGGATTCTAGTGTCGACTAAGCATCATGTGTGGACTACGCACCGGGTGCGGACTATCTAAGCAAAATCTTTTATTTTTGACCCCAAATTTGCCTCTGCGAGCTATACACCGGGTCGGACTATAGTCCGGAAAATACGGTACGACTTTCATGACAATTTTTTTAATGGGCATTGTATGGGGCATAGTAAGCAATGAAAACCGATGCAACGGCACGATGAATGATTTCTGACTGGCGAAGGCATGGGCGGAATGGAGAACGTTAGGGAAGAAACTGCGCCCCCCCCCCTTCTTTTTAACCCCCCAAGGTCATCTTTTTTTTGAAGAAGGGGAATGCAAAAGCTTTTTTAGGAAGAAATGTTGAGTTCTTGGCAGATTTGTGCAGTAGTCATACAAGTAATCAGATTTCTTGGGATAGATTACCTTTTCGAGTACTTATGTACTCATTTTATTACTTTTTAAGGAAGTAACCACAAGAGTCATCTGATTACGTTTGAAAGTTCTAAAATTACTTGTAGCCGCTACTATTTTTTCTCCCCATCCTAATGGCGCCCTTTATATCTACAACTTTTCTACAAAGGAATCCACGAACCAAGTCATCCGGCAAGAGGATGGTCAACCAAATAGGTGTTTTGAGAAAATGAGTGGTTTGTAGTTTGTAATTCTCTGATTATAATTCAATGGTGAACAGTGCGAAAAAACCCTTTTTAAACCGGCAAAAAAAATTTGTGGATTTGAAAGTTGGAAGTTTTCGGAAAAGTGGAAGTTACTTCTTCAGATAACGGTCAGTTACTTTTCCTGTCATGAAATCAAGAATCAGAGTGAATATCTTTATCAAGAGCAATCGTAATTGTACTGAATCACTCTTTTCTAATAACGCATACAAGACCGGTGTTTGGTCGTGCGGCAAGTGTTAGGTCCAGAAAATAGATTTGGGCAACGCTTGGCCGTGCCGTCATTCTGCAACCCCCCCCCCCCCTTTTTAATGTCTATTTCGAAGAGAAAACCACCGGTGGCGCCCGTTACACGAAAACTTCGACAATTCATTGGGAGCTCCTTGTTGGAGTCGAGGACGGGAGAGCTGCGAAGTAAGACATATACAGCTTGATATCAGGAAGTAGATACGGTGTGTGGAGCTTGCATAGAATAGAGGGAGACGGCTAAGCACTTGACACTTTACTGCAAGGGACTTTTACCTTGTAGTAGCTGAGGAGGCGGCTAATTTAACAAGCGCACTGGAATTTAGTCATAGTGAGGAAAAGTAGGTAGGGGAAGGTGGAGATTACTTTGAAGGAAGCATATGACGGGTGGCATAAGTCGAGGGATGAATGAATATTTTCTATTTCCCTTCCAGGCGACCCGTAGGGCGGAAGCTGTGGGCACCCGATTGCATAGAGGCGCCTTCGTCGTGCGGATTGTATGGAGTTTTTAAGAACAAATATCTATGCATAGCTCTATGTTAAATAAAGGTTAAAAAAAAACATTGGCTAGGTGGCGCCACTGGCAGCCCGATTCAAAGGCTTCAGCCGCATCCATCCTTCCAGGTTAATTCTCTTATCACGTCTGCAGCGAATACATCGTCTTTTGTCTAACGTATGAGCTGGATGACTGCGAATTTGAAGGAGCAGTGAAGCGAAATCTTCGCCTAGGTGCCAGATGCACTTGACTTAGCCAGATGCTTTTTTATCGCAATGACGTTTCAGTGATAATGAAGCTCTCTATTTGACCTGCGTGACCCTGGTTTCAAAGACACGCAGTTAAAAAATAATCCTTTTCGAAAGAGCTCTGTGTCCCGGTCCCTCAGCCTGGGAACGAGGTTCGCCGGGAACCCGTCGGTATCTCATTGGCGAAAGATTTCGAGCATCCAAAAGGCTATTTAGGGTGTTAAGCCGTCCACACTCATGTGCACGGATTGCGTATGTAATAGCATTTGTCGCGTTTCTATTTCAGCATCCCACACGTCCGCCGTGGTGCTGTTGATACACACCCAACCACAGGAACCAGAACCGCAGTAACCGCGGTACAAGAGTGCTAACAAGGCGCGCGCTAACAAGGCGCCACTAAAGCGCTAACAAGGCGCTACTAAAGCGCTAATAGCGCGCAAAATCAGAAAAAGTCACGCGCTAGGAAGGGACACATGAGCGCTCTCAAGAGCGCTCACATGGCGCTGACTCAGCGCTACGCTGTATGCGTAAACAGGCCTTTATTCATCCACCCCTAATCAATGTGAAAGTTTAGCGTGGAACATGATTGGACCTGACGGAACATGGTTTTGGCCTTTAGTTTTTCGTAGGATGGGACAAAGTATAGTTATTTTTATCGATCTTTGTTGGTTTGTTCGCCATTTATTATACAGGGTGTTTTTTTAACTGCACCAGATTTTTAAATAAAGGAGGGAAAAGTTTTATGAATGCGGTTTCACTGCGTGTTTATATGGCTCTGTGGACATTAGATGGGAATATAACCATCACTATTATCAGACTAATTAAATAAAATCCGTTAAATAACTTTTTGAATTACTGTAATTAGGATATATGTTTATATTACGAACTTTGAGGCAGTCATATGCCAAGACTCTTCCATTTTGTAGAATTCGCGTAACCAGCTTGTGTACCGCGATATTCGTCCACGAAGTTTGCACTTGTATCCGGCTAATGTAGCAAAGTTCGGCTATAGCGGCAACTTTCGTGGGTTTGCTGAACTGAGTGGGTAAAAAGTCGGATTAAGTAGAAAATTCGGAGGCAGATATCTTGGAACAAAGGCACATTACGCGAATTCTACAAGATGGAACAGTCTTGGCATATGACTGCCTCAAAGTTTGTAATATAAACATATATCCTAATTACAGTAATTAAAAAGTTAATTAACGAATTTTGGTTAATTAGTTTGATAATAGTGATGGTTATATTCCCATCTAATGTCCGCCAAGCCATATAAACACGCAGTGAAAACCGCATTCATAAAACATTTCCCCCTTTATTTAAAAATTTGGTGCAGTTAAAAAAAACACCCTGTAGAGTTCGCCGTCAAGCCCACTCATGTCGGCATCTGGTTCGTGACATCGGCGCTGGTATTTTGATTGCTTCCTGTCATAAACCGACTGAACAGAACATCCTCCCCATATTGATGCCCTGTTAAATAGCAGAAAAATATAACAGTGAAAAAAAAACAATAAATTCTGTGATGAAGTCGTCGTACTGAAGTTACTCCGTTGGGCACTATGCCAGATGCGCAGCATAATTTACAATGTGGTTTCATTTTGAAAACATGTTACGGCGGATGTCAACTGAAAGAAGCCCTCTAGAACACCGGTTCTCAATTTCAAATCGGATCAATGTGCTTTCGATACTTTACGATGCTCTCTTGACCCCATTAGGGTGATGTGTAGCTAGTGCGATTTCCTAGACTGCTCACCCTGGGTCCTAAAGCAGCGGTATCAGGGCTATTTCATCATAAAATATAGTCTAAAGGCACTGCCTGAAGTGTGCGTTTTTCTTGTATGATGGTCCTGCCTGGTTGGTCATACAAAAACTGACTGCATACGTCTACGAAGCAGGCATAGGCATGAAGGAAACATGCTTCAAGCATTTTCGAGGCGCGTCTTTAAATAATGGGTCTTTACCCAGTAAATATTCGAAACCAAGCGTGTTATTCCGATTCAATTTACACTCGAAAGAATAACCAAATTGTACAGAACACAGAACGCGACACCTTTCACGTGAATTGTGTGTGTGGAAAGTTAGGTCCAAAGCTGAGAAACATTGCATCACGTCGGTGTTTTTGGTTTGGAGTCCGGAAAGATTAGCTTTAAGGAAGCGTCTTCGTCAGTGAGAGTGAGGGAGAACTATTGTTGCAAACCCTACCCGAGCAAAGCAAATTTCTCAATGTTTTCCCTCCCGAATCTGTTTTTGTGCCTGCCCCCCCCCCCTCCCTAGGATTCTCGTGTCGCGAAAGCAAGGCGTGCAGTCGTCACACGTACGGCCATGAACAACGATTGGGGTGAAAGGACTCACTGGAGGTCTCTGAAGCTTCCAGGTTACTTTACGTGAGTCGGTGGGTGACATATCGGCCTGCTTGACCGATGTACTGCCGCGGCAACTCGGCGGAATTGGGTAAAACTTCTTTTTTCCCAACTAACGAACTTGGAGGCGTGTGTTATACCGCAGCTCTCTCTAACGTCGCCCATATTGACCGAGATATCAAAATGGGCGAGAGATCTTAAAAGGTGCGCAGACGGTTGTGCAGTAAGGGGATCACCGCAAAACGGCCCTTCTTTTTCGGAGGAGGTCACTAAAGTCTTGCCCTGAGAATGCATCTTTCAAGTTAAAACCAAGGAGGTCGGCTGGAAACCCTAGAATCGAAGGATGTCATGTACTGTGCGCCCCCTTATTTGTTTATTCTATCCAGTCAGATTCTGCGCATGCGTTTAACCTTTCCCCTGACCCTTTCTTCCCGGTATCTCTATTCTCGAAGGGCACCGTCCCACACGACCGACATTAGAGAGTTTAGTTATTTCGAAGACCCCGATAACGATGCCGGATACTCTACCGTCACCTTTGCGCATGCATTGTGTCGTTATAGGTTGTATGGCAGATACCAGAACGATATACTACAACTTTCTATTTAGCGGCGTTATCGTCGCTCGTATTATCGTATTTTCCGGGCTATAGTCCACGGAATATACAGGTTCAAAAGTTGAAATTTTAGGCTGTGCGGACAATCTACGCGTGCGTAATTCAAGGATGTTTGTTTTTCAATATCATTGAGTATGACGGGACAAGACGGATTTTGTGAATGAAAGAGTATGTTAATGATGATATATTTATATATTAGGCTGTTTTGGAAGCTAAGAAAGCACACATTGGTCAAGGTGTGCTGTCTATGAGAAGACTTCAAGGGAGGATTAGGGGCCGAGTGGGCTAGCGCACACCAGCTCGGAGCACGTGAAGCAAAAGTTCGCGCTGCAGAACCCAGAATCCTGGGTTCAATCCACACCCCTGCCCGTTTCGATCTAAATGAGTATCGCACTAGCGTGCGGTCGTGTTTCACTACTGCGTGATGCACGTTAAAGACCCCAGGCTACCCGCTGTACTGCACTGGCAAAACGTCTCATCTACAGCTCGGAGACTCGTCGCCCGTTGAGGCACGACAAGTTATATTCTGTATAAACATACACACAGCCCATTTTTTAGAAGATTTTAGTGTCGACTAAGCATCAGGTGCAGGCTAAGCACCGGGTATGAACCAATAAAGCAAAAACTTTTATTTTCGACCCCAAATTTGCTTCTGCGGACTATACACCGGATCGGAACATAGTCCGGAAAATACAAAACGTCTTCTTTGACGATATGTTTTTTATGGGCGTTTTATGGCGCATAGAAAGCAACGGAAACCGATGCAACGGCACGACGAATGATTTCTGACCGGCGAAGGCATGGACGGAATGAAAAACGGGAAGGTAACGGGACGGGAACTGCTCCCCCCCCTCTTCCCTTCTTTTTAATCCCCATGGTCATCGATTTTGTATGGAGAAGCAGAATGCACAAGCTTTTTTACAAACAAATGTTTAGTTTTTGGGCGACTTGTGCAGTAGACACATACAAGCAGTCAGAGTTCTTGTGATGGATTACTTTTTCGAGTACTTATGCAAGTCTTTTATTACTTTTCTTAGGAAGTAATTGCAAGAGTGATCGGATTACGTTTCAAAGTTCTAAAATTACTTGTAGCCGCTACTATTTTTTCCTCCCCATCCTAATGGCGCGCTTTATATCTAAACGTTTCCTTGAAAGGAATTCACGAACCAAGTCCCCCAGCAAAAGGATGGTCAACCAAAATATTTTTTAAAGAAAATTAGTAGTTTGTAATTCTGTGATTCTAATCCATTAATGAAAAGTGCAAAAGGCCCCTTTTCAAACCGGCAGAAATATTTGTGAATTTTAAAATCTGAAGTTATCGGAGAAGTAACAGTTACTTTTTCAAGCGAAGGTCAATTACTTCTCCTGTCAAGTAATCAAGTCATCAAAGTAAATACCTTTCAATCACGAGTAATTGTATTTATAGTGAATTAAGTTTTTCCAGTAACGCATTGAAGACCGCTGTTTGGTCAAGTGGCAAGTGTTAGGTCCAGGAAATAGATTTGGCCAACGCTTGGCTGTGACGTCATTCTACACCCCTCCCCCCTTTTTCATGTCTAGTTCGCAGAGAACCCCCCCCTCCCCCTCCCCCGGTGGCGCTCGTTCCACGAAAACGTCGACAATCTAGATAAAAGCAATCTAGCCCCTCTTGTGTTCAATGTCGTCGAAGTCCTCTTGGAAGACAAAACAATCGGATGCGTGGTAGTGACGGATTAGGAGGGGGAGTCCGGATGTCTTGACCCCCTTTTGAATTTAGGATGTGTAAACATTTAGGGCTGGGAAACGGGCGGAGAGGGGGGGGGGGTTTCTTGAACATATTATACGCAGACCTTCCACACCTTCTAAAAATACCTGCGTCCTCCCCGCGCGCGCGTGCGGGCCCCGGGATTGTGCGTCGGCGGCGCGGCGTCCGTTTTTCTGAATGACTCACAAAATACGCACGTCACCTTTCAGTTACCCTGTCACTTGCGGCAATCATGGACGACATTGTCGAAAGCAACCAGTGTCTCGCTGAAGGGGAAGACGTGCTCAACTAGTAACCTAGCCAGGAGTTATTTTTGTTTGTGGGGGGGGGGAGCTTGAAGGTTCATACGCTCCCCCCCCCCTCTGGCTGCGCCACTTTGCTGAACTGCAATTATGTCATCGAGTGCAGCGTTGCACCAGAGCCGACGGCGGACAGTGTTCCATCGTCCTGTACGTGTTGCAGTCCTCCGCGTTGTGTATACCCGGTTTAAAGAGATACTTCAACGAAATTTGAAATATACACGTCATGTTCAGAAATAGGCTGAATATGATCCACAACATCCGTAAACGACAATCGCGCACGTTTGTATTTTAAGCCTCATGGCTGTATTTGTCGTTATAAACGGCCCACTCTGGTAAGCGCTCGGACAGCAGACTGCGGTGAGCACGTGACATCAAATGCAATCATGGCGTAAATTGTGTCGGGACGAGCAAAGTTGCTGCGAAGCTGATGTCAACAGGATCTCCTAGCCGCTCCAGCAACCAAAGCGGCCGAAGCACGCCAGCGGTCGGTCAACCGCAACTAACCCCAAATCTGCTTTTGTACGAATATTGAGTGACGGGTTAATCTTCTATAATTTTGTAGGGGGCAATAGCGACTTCCGGGACACACAAAAGGAATTTTCGGGAAGAGGGGAGTTCCTCCTTCCCCTCTTCTCTCGTCGTGGCCGGAGGCGAGACACTCACCGTCACTGGTTGCCAAGGTTCCTAGACGGGCATTACAAACGAGGCGTTAGTGACATCCACTAGGAGCTCTTTGCGAATCGTTTTGTTCGCTTTAAAATACCTCTTCGTCTCTTTTTCAACAAGACATTGGTGTGTCTAATGTGATACTGCTTCCTTGAACAAGAATAGACCAAGAAATAAGTGGCGAAATTACGTTGTACAATCCATTTAAAGGTTCCCATCTCAGCAGAAGCATAATAATGATTGAGCAGTGTATGTGGTTAGGCAGCGGGAAGTCTGTCAGTCCCAATGGGCGTCCGATGTCTCCGCTATTGGAAGCGTACAACTGTTGCTGGGCGCCACAACCCGGCTTCCACCAGAAGCATTTCGCACGAATATCGTTAGCAGCAGCCTGCCTTATTTTCTAATAACTGTCAGCATACCTAAGCAGTGCTATGCAAAACATTTTTTTACGCAAGATTTTGGAATTGGGAGCATAGATCCCCTCCGTGCGCTGTCGAAAACTGACCCCATTATCTCAATCCTAGAACGGGATCTGCTCGATAGGGAAGCGAGCTCATGACAATTTGATATTCAAGGGGCCCTGTAACAACTTCTTGACTGGTTTTTAATTTGCACCGAACCTGAGCGCACTGAACGTAGTAACTTAATGAAACATTTCCTTTTTTCATATTTCGCTTTATTTTAAAAGTTATAGGCAGATTAGAATTACAAAAACAACCAAAATAACCTCCTTCATGACGTCGTAGGTCCTGGCTTGAGTGGCCGTGAACTGGTGGAGGGGTAGTTAGCCTATGAAGCGCTCGCGGCTGCTGGATAGGCTGTATGTGTTGGATAGGCTGTATGAAGCGGGCGGCCAGGGCGGCTCGCATTGCATTTACTGCGCGATTAAAGACTTTTTCGGCATAACACTTTATTGGCCACAAACGACAGCAAACATGAGGTAAAGATCAGTTCAGAACGGGAGCCACTTCGCGCTGCCATACCGCCAAATGGCCAAATTGCCAGCAGGGCCCGCGCCGAAGTCCTTCGGCATGCTAGGAACCGGTCGGATCCTAGAGCCGGTATACGACCGCTGCGCCGTGCGTGCATCCGGGACCTTTCTACACTCGCCGTTCGTCGGCGCCTCATCCCACTAGCTTTTTCTAATATGCGCCGTTTTTTCCGCCGCTTGGTGACGGGTATATCGACGGGTCATTTCTTGTTTCCGTACTTTATAAACTGAACTTGTTTCTTTTCTGATATAAAATACTGAACAAAAACTACTTTCATACATAATTGAAACGGTTCGCGACACTTATATTTTGTATCTAGACTAATAAAAAAAGGCTTTTAGCGGCTCTGACCAGTAGTAAGGCCATGACCAAAGACGTCACATATCGCGCGCTTTCGGCAACGCGGGTCGCCCCCGTAGGTGGAGGAGGTTTCCGTGTCGTCCGGTTAAAATATGATGCACTGATACTTATTTACTCTCTCTGTGCCCGCTGGCTTGCCCGAACCCCAAGGGATGTGGAAACCGCAAAAAAGGTAGACGCTTAAACATGATTGCAGGGCCCCTTTAAAGGGCAACTCCGGCCAAAACTCAAAATGAAATAAATTACTGGTATCGCTGTAGTGACACAAAATACGACCCCAGCCAAAATATTACGTCCGTGGGACGCCGCATTCTCAACTAATGCCGATAATAAAAATACGACCCGCCGCGAGCCGCTGCTCCTTAGCGGGCTGCCAGCGGGTTGCCAATCGCTAAGGCAACATTGGGTCATGACGTCAGTATCGTTCTCTTTTTTCCTCCGGTCCGGGCGTTGCGCGGAGTGCGCTTCTTTGAGCCACTACCACCGCTACTTCGGCTTGTGATTGGCGTGCTTAGCCGTTGGTTTTATCTGTAGCCCGTGTAGCTTCGGTATAGCCTTTTGTTTATTTGCTGGTGAGGACTCCAGGACTCGTTTCAGCGAGAAACTCGGTGCGCCCAAGACTGCCTAGCTGCTCCTCGAAAGATGCCGAGTGCAACTTGTAGCGCTGTGGGCTGCTCAAACAACCCACTGCGCAACACGGAGGTGCTTTTTCACAAGTTTCCAACGGACCGGAAATTGAAGAAGGTGTGGGTGAACGCTGTTCGACGAGTGGACTTTGGACTTCGGCTCTTACACGCCCGAGGAAAAATGAACGAAAAAAAACAGACGTGCGTTTGGGCGCCACGGCCCTCGCCGGAGAGCGTCAAAGCTTCGTGTCTGGGACTGACCCGCAGCGCGAAAGCGAGAGGGCCCCCAGTACTGTACGTCACTGGCAGCGCGGCGTAGAGTAACGCCGCTCCATCTACAGAGTCCCGATGAAAATTTAGGCCTAGCGACGAGTACGGAAGACCGCACACATGGCGACAGCCGCCGAGTACGGCACCGAACGAGTTCACTCGTTTTCCAGTCGCTAACGTTTGGTATACAAGCGCGGAGTACGGCATAGCTCACGCACGGCGGCGGCCGCCGAGTACGGCACCGTTTGAATGCACGGGTTTTCCAGTCGCTAGTTTTGGGATATACGCACTAACTGTTGCTACATATGCTGGATAACTACCACGTATACAGAATTAAAACAAAATCAGCCTATCTCTTATCTTTAGACGGCTAGCGCAACAGAGGTAGGTGCCGCTCGGCCTGCGTACTCGTTGAACGAGAACGATCCTGACGTCACGTTCACATAGCGGCTGATTTCCAGTTTCGCCGGGGTCTCGCGCGGCTAGTTTCGGTTTTTTTGGCCGCGCCCCAAACAAAACTTTGAGGCGTCGATATCTTTAAAACTACGCACAATAAGAAGAAAAAAATGACACCTTGCAATTCAGGGACGCTGACTGCACTAAAAACAGTCATAATCCCAAAATCGAAAGTACACTGTAAACGAGAAGTAGCCCGGATGGGAGTTTTAAAGAATGAGATGCCGATTAAACTCCCAAGCCTAAAGCATTCACTCCCGCACATGGGAGTATAAAAACTAGAAACCACCACTTTACTCTGGTCGCTAATGGACGGGGTATAAAAGCGACATCACCTGATTGTACTCCCATTTTAAACTGGAGTTCTAGTATGACAGCACTCCGCAAGACGAAATGGGAGTTGAAAATCCTCCCATCCGTCCACCCGTCTGCGGGAGACCGGCCGCCATTGACGCAGCCGGCGTTTCCCCCGTCCCACCCAGTCCCGGCTCTGGCACCAACGGGTTTCCCGTCGCGGGAGAGGTCGTTATAATGGGTCCAAAACGTTTTGGGGCTGGTTTTTGTTCGAAATCCCGATGCCGGTGAACACCAAATATTACACCAGTGAAAAACCAATCACAAAATACGAACTTTTCGCTCAATCTGGCGAATACCCAAAGTTGAGGATACTATGGGAAAAAGAAGAGAATCCAGTTCTTTTCGGACAAACGCGAGTGTAGTGCAACCATTGTGTGTTGTTTTAAGGCCCTTTCACACGATGCATTTTTCTGGCGCATCTTGACTCGCGAAACGAGTTTCGTGAAATGGATTCGCCCTCTGAACAAGGCCGAAAAACGCGCGTCTGCATCTCCCTGGGTTTTCACGAAAAACACAGCCAACGACCTCTCGAAAAAGCTTTCACGTAATCTCAAAAGGATAAGCGAGCCGTTGGCGGGGCCCAGTGGCGGATTAAGGGGGGGGGGGGGGTCTGTCCGGATGTTCTGACCCCTCTTGATTTGTGCATAAGTAAAAATTGAGGGCGGGGAAACAAAAAAAAAGGGGGGGGGTTCTAAAACATCTGATACGCTGACCCCCCTCCCCCCCCCTTTCCCCTTCTGGAAATACCTGCGTCCGTACCTGGCAGGGTCAGATTTCTGTTCGATTCCAGGCCACAGCAGAAAAAAGTAAATAAACACGGCGCTATCCACGGATGGATACGTAGGTTGTGTTTTCTTGCTTTACTCGAGTTCGGGTGCGTACAGGTCGGTGGAGCGTGGGAGCTTCGGTGGTGCGTGGCAGCTTTCTAAATTTTTTTGCACTCGTAGCGACGAGCGCGAACATTGCATGCCGCCGCCAAGAATGCTCTATTCGCGTCGTTGACGAGCGCGGAAAGCGCTGCCCGACGGCGGTGACTACCCAGAAGCCCACGCGTGAGCGTCCCATTCGGGAATTCGGGGCAGCTGGGGCCAGTGTGGTGCTCGAGGCGCTCATTTCTGCGATCTGAACCTGCCGTTCTTGCCGTGTGTCGTCTGCTGTCCACGTTTTCCCGTACTGGTGTGCATATTTAACGTTCGTGCGCTCGACTGGGCGATTGTGCGCGTGGACGTGGACTGCTCCGAGGATGTGCTACCGCCGTTAGGCTTATCTGTCTAACGAGCTCGGGCCCATAGGCCTAACAGCCGGGGGTGGTGGTGAGGTGCCGGCAAAAGCGGGAAGCTCCATGACGCGCCAAAGGTAGAGTTCATTAGAATTAAGTATGACCTAATGTGTGTGCTATATTTTATTATGTGCTAGTCGTACGCATTGGCCGCCGTTCCGATCGAAACAAGCGCCATCGAATGTACGAGAACGGTGGACCCAGTGAAACATTTGAACCATTAGCCGACCAGGAATTTTCATCTGGAGTGTCTCGGCTAGGTAAACGATAGTAGCGGTACGCGATGAAAGTGGGACTGAATTTTGCATTGTTTGTAAAGGTTCTGTGAATTGCGCTACAATTTTAAACGCGTACATTGCGTAATTAGGCTTCGTCCGCTCTCTTCGGTGTCAGTTTCCTGAATCGGCGTGGTGAAAGCCTACTATGATGATAACAGACTGGCCTTCTGTCAGAAAGCGGTCGCTGTGGAATATCGATTTCATCAAAGCATTCCGGCGGAATCACCAGAGTCGCTGGGCACGACTCCGGCAAATCTGCCATGCAGCTAGCTTCGACAAACGCGAGTTTGATTTGTGTTTTGTCACATTTGTGTGAGATTTTGGAGAAAATAAATGCTGGTCTGTACTCGTCATCCCCCAACATTTGTTTGTTTTCGAACTGCTAACCACTGCCCCGAATCGTTGTTTTGAAGCGTGACCAAACCACGAGAACGAAAAGGTACCGACTGGGAAGCCGATGTACGGTACGTGTAAAGACGACGCAACTGTTACGACGCGGTTGCCACGAAGATGCGCATGCGCAAAGTGGCAGCTCGTCGGGGCGCGCTGGTCAAGGGTCGAAACACCCCCGAAATTTCATGGTTTTCCTCTTTCCCTTTTTTATTACCAGTTCCTTTTTTTTTCTTTTTTTTTCTTTTTTTTTTGTGAAGGGATTTTTTGTGCTTCTCTTTCTGTTCGACAACCCACTACGGCGAGGGGCCGGACCCACAACATTCCAAAGCAAAACGAAGATGACAACACTGTCCGTGGACTGCGTGAGCGTGAGAAATACAAGTCCGGCTCCCGAAGAGCTCTCGCCAAACTCGACCGTGGTACCTCCGGCTCTCCGTTTCACCTTCAGTCCGAGCGCAGCGGACGCAAGGAGCCATCCCAGCCAATCCAGCGTTGAGAGAGTGTCATGTGACCTTGAGCTCCCGGTGTCGCTCTACCCAACCGGAAGGTCACGCGATTTTCTCCCGGAGCTGGATAGGCTGGGATAGCTCGTGGCGTCCACTGCGCTCGGAACGAAGCTTTTCTTCAGGCTCGCAGGTGCGAATGACTCCGCTCCTGACGTCACGTAAGCCGCGAAATCCTGACCTCGAAGGACGCTGGCCTCGCCTCGGAAAATGCAGGCGGCTTGTTTAAAGTTGCCCTGCTCTTTGATTCTCAAGGACTCCACGCCACTATCAGGGCAGCGAAACAAAATTTCAAAATAGCAATACTCTGACTTTGCAAACCCTACAACCCTACAAACAGGACGACAAAATAACAATCAGCTTAGCTTTTTTTTCTTTTCGTCCTGTTTTTTTATTTGTTTTTGGGGTTATTCGCCTGTACTCCTTTAGTTTCAGTAATACATCAACCAAAACGTAAAAAAAAAAGGCGGCAGCATATGCACCGTGGAAGCGACTTTGGAATGCTCATAATTCTTTTGGTTTCAAAGCGTACCTATAAACCTGTTTTCACCTCAAGAACCATAGGAAAAAAGTCCGGCTTCTCGCGGATGATTACTAATTTTCACCTTTAGGTGGAGATTTAAGATATATTTAGTAGCATTTTGGAGTGGATACACGTTACCTTATTAAGGAGTACACGTTTCGAACGCCAAAAGCATCGCCTGTGCCTCCGACAACCAAATCTTGCGAGAACTATTTCGCGCGGCGTATGAACAATGCGCAAAACTTACTGTTTTCTTGAGGTGAAAACGGGTATAGTTTACGTCTTTAATCGCTGCAGGGGGTGATGTTTATAATCTTGCATTCAACACGTGAGTCGTGAAAGTTCCTTTACGTATATAGACTCTCAAAAATTAGTTCAATTCCAAAGCTGTCGCTTGAGGCTTTTTTCAAGAAGAATTATTGACCTACAACTTCAAGCGTGCCATCAACGTCTCCAACAGAGTCGGCACATTCACGCCAGGCAGCATCGTCAGCCCTGGGCAAAAGCGATGTTGTGGCTAACGACGTCGGTCTCTTTGTCGCAAGCCTCGGTTTCGAGCGAATCTCCAGACTGTGCAGAGCATTCGTTTCGCTAAATAAACTTCCTGGGGAAGTACTGGTTTTGACACAGATGTGGAAAGACCGCGCCGCTTAGCGCGTCTTGGCGGTACAGGCAACTTGCATCTGCCCAAAGGCTTTAATTGTATCCTAATCAGGAATTTCCCTAGACCCCCCCCCCCTAGTTTTCCTGGACCCCCCTAGTTTCCCTTGAATCTAAAAAAAAGGAAAAAATAAAATTCTTTTTTTTAGATTTAGTAGAAAACACCACCTCTCAGGTGTATATATAGAGAAAGGGAAACATACATTACGGGTATGAGCATTTGGTTAATAGACGTCTGTAATTTAGCTAGTGGACTAAAAAAGAAACAGTTTTATATGTTATCTACCTCGCCTCGCATCGCCTTCCCGCCTCCTCCTCCCCCCCCCCCCCCGAGCCATTGGGACACCCCCCTTGATTAGAATCCTGGGGAAACCCCTGATCCTAATGTAAACCGCCTGCTGCCAATCCTGGCCACCATGCTCGTTGGCCACCATGCTCGTTAGGAGCGCTGAAGCGGAACGTTCGTTCTCGAGACTCCGAAGACTGAAGTCATTCCTGAGAGCTTCAACGTCCCAGGAGAGCTTGCCGTTCTAAGCTGAGACTAGACGCTCCGCCTTCAGCGCGAGCTCGCTGGCTTCGGCAGTGCTTTGGTTGCGCGTGCCTGCGCGATCACACTTGTGTTAGCAGGGGCAGAAAGCTCGCGCTGAAGGCGGAGGTTTAAGTTCTATACTTCGTTTCACCTTATCTGCGAGCGAAGCCAAAGCTAGAAGCGCGAGACCAGCGCTTTTTGCGTTTTTCCCCAGCTCGCGCTCTCGAGCAAAGCCTGAATGCACGGAGCTTTCGTGCTCGCGCTTCCAGCTTCGCCTTCGCTCGCACATAAGGTGAAACGAAGTATAGTCCCAGCTTAATGGTGCACGCAGTAAGGTGTTGCGCTTTTGAACATTCACCGGAATATGCAAGTCAGCCCCGAAAGAGTACTCTCGCTTCTTTCTATCGACCAACGGCGGCTTCCATTACATGTTTAGACCCCACAAAATGATACAAACTGGTATTTTTATCTTCCACTTTCTCGTCAACGAAGAACGGAAATAACCTAAAACATGACTATAGAACGATAATTTCTGAAAAATGTGATCCGCGGAGGAACAATGAGCGTGACGCTTCACTTGCTCATTGCTCCAGTGCGCATTGCAGTTTTTATGTTTATTGTATTCTAAACTTCGCTATTCTCTGGTACTCTTCCGTAGTTTTCGGTCATTGGATACCCGAGTTTCCGCAGAGAAGTACACGCACCGGAATATTTTGTGAGCCTGTCTGGAGTCTTTTGTTCAAAGCCAATTATTATATTTTATGATTGCGTTCTTTCGTTGTTCAACATTAAATTTCCCCTCTTAAATATCGGACGAACGAGATGTGGCAAACAAGGTTGAATTTCTGTCTTTCAAGAAACAGAAAAATAGTAAACAAAATAGTGTTTGGGCATTTTCTTCTTCTATTGTTTTATGACTTTTGAACGGTTTGAGCGAAGAAAAACACCCCGTGAAAAAATTTCCTGGCTACGCCACTGGTCGCTTGGTACGACTCCGCCAAATCTGCCAAACAGCTGGCATCGACAAACGCGATATTGTGTTGTTTTTTTTTTGTCGACATTTGCGTGAGATTTTGGGGAAAATAAATGCTGGCCTGCACTCGTTGTCCCCCAACATTTGTTTGTTTTCGAACTGCTAGCCACTGCCCCGAATCGTTGTTTTGAAGCGTGACCAAACCACGAAAACGAAAAGGTACCGACTAGGAAGCCGACATACGGTGCGTATAGAGACGATGCGGTTGCCACGAAGACGCGCATGCGCAAAGCGGGACAGCTTGTCGGGGCATGCTGGTAAAGCAGACTGCCTTTGAACTGTTCGCATTCCGCATAGCCGTCAAATGCTCAAAGTACTGGCAAGGACAACTGGCGAGTTATCTCCAATGGGTGGAAAACGCATCGATTTTGCCGTTAACTGTTATTACGATATGGAGCAGAATGTGCGCACAATATCAACAAGTAGAGGGACAAAATTTAGGCACACAAACCACTTCAGCCATGCTGTGAATTAAAGTAGCCGATATTTATATACAGGGTGCAATTAGAAAATTGCTCAGCATCATCAAAAAACACTAAACCAAGAAATTGCAGAACGATAGAAGGCACGTGAAGCATTTTACGGCTTTCTGAAAAACCGCACAAATTCGACGGGTTTTTAAGTTTCGGTTTCCTCATTTCCAAATTCAAACCATGCCCTTAAAACAATATTAAAAAAGTTAATTACGCGATAATAATTAACAATCTAATTATCTTGAACTTTTATAATTTTCCTAAATAGGCCCCTGGCCCAGGACGAAAACGACATAAGCCTTTTTTTTTTTGAAATATCGAATTTGTCCACCGTTCGTTGAACCTTCCAAAAAAAAAAATGAAGACAGATTTTGTAATAACACGAGATACAGTATTCTCTACAATCTACCGTTCAAATCAAGGTTCCGATGATTTTAGTGCGTCTAAGTATTATTGATATCCGATAAAGGAATTATTTTATCTTTTTCGGTTTTAAACCCGAAACCGAAACAGGGTGCACGGGATAGGTGGCGCTAGCTAGCCTCCATAATCGACCTATCTATATTTTCCTTTGATTACCGTCCATAACTTTTCGTTCGGCGGTGGCCGTCGATGGCGGGCTGTGGCTCCGTCGTTCGCGCAGTTTCGTGTTAATTTCTTCCTTAAAACAACTTTCTTTATGGGTGTATTTTACTAGTACTGTGTTCAAGAGTGTTAAATAGTATCGGGAGACGTCGCGTCTAACCATTGACCGGAGGCTGGCAGCGGGACGCCTGCGGAAAGTTCAACGGCCGGTAAGCAGAACTCTTTTCTTTGTTCACTGCATGTTGCCGTGGGCTTGCTAAACTATGCTTCTGGCAGATATCGAGCGCTCGTTTGGGACTCGGACTCGTCTTCGTGGTTGAGCGACGGTGTTGAAAAGGAAATGTTGCGAATGACTTCAGATCAAGCTCCTCCGAAAAAGGCCGCGCGGAGAACTTCTGCGGCTCGCTCGATGCGCTTCGCCACTTTCCCACGGACCGGTTGGAGCTAAATTTTAGTACATCGTTTAAAAAGGCAATCTACCTCTACGGGCGCGCGCTTCAGAGCATGCATTGAAGTGGCAGCGCGAGCTCTGATCTGAAGCCGCGGCCGCTCGGCGAGCTCTCCACTGGCTCCAGATTTATCAGTGGCACAAGGAGAGAGAGCTCGCATCTCGCAAGGGGCACAAGAATCTTAAAATCTCCGCCCGGCGAGCGCGTGCTATTTGCCAAGGGAAGGGGCTACTAATATGCTGCGGCCTGGAACGATTTGCTGCACAGCATAGCGGAGTTTTTCTTTTTTTTTTTTCTGCTAGATGGAAGGGTATTTTTTTACCTATGTACGGACGACGCATTGCGTAACTGATTGCGGTGAATGCCTTTTGGCTTTAGCATAAAATTACGGTTCCGCGCCTCGAAAGAGCTCGAAAAGGGATAAAAGAAAAGTGAAATAAACCGCATCCGTGCGCCTAGCCATGGTATTGAAAAAAAAAAAAATTGTGTGGAACGAAATAAAAAGAAATTGATGGTAATGTTTGTCAAAGTGATTTATATTGACTTTTGTGACTGACAAAAATCGTTTGGTTGCCGTAGAGGATTCAGTGTTTTCGGATATATCCAAAAAACACTTGCCAGTTGAAATTTTCTTATTTACTACCTATTTTAAGGTCATGATAGCAATTAAGAAATTTAAAAACGAGAATAAAGCGTCAAAGAACAGGGTTAATGGTCCTAGAAAAATGACTTTTTTTATTATTGACAAAGGTGAGATTTTTCTATTTTATTCAATATACGCAAACCGGAGATGGAGGCGAAAACAAGGACTAGCACAATTTGAAAAACATTGTTTGTCCTTCTTTGCCTGTCTCATTTTTTCAGTATGTCTATGCCCCAAGCAACTGAGAGAGACGAAGAGACAGGAACGCGTGAGGACGTCGGAACGCTGAGCACTGGTTGGAATCAGTTGTGGGTAGACCTAAAGCCAGGTGCCTTTGTCTCCACTGTTGAACACATTCTGATGCAAGAGCAAAACCCCAGCAGCTGGTGTTCCGCATTCTAACTCGTTCGACGAGTGCAATGAAGACAATGGCAGCTAGATTTAGATCTACTCACTAATCATTCCAACCAAAGCTCGGCATTCTGATGTCCCCACGCTCTCTCATTTCCTCCTCTCCCTCACTCTCCTGCCTAGTATTGTTACCTTCAATTCTCATTTATCTCGTCCAGGTTTGCCACATTTACATAAATGCGACTTGAGTGCATCGACTTTAATTATTCTCAGAATTAAACCGATGCGCCAACATTCATGTTAATGCGCATCAAGTCCTACGCTAGGATGGCACCAGTGGCGTCACAAGGGGGGAGGGGGGTGCGGACTGCCCCGGGTGCAGCGCTCGGGGGGGGTCGCGGCGGGCCACGAGAGCGGGGGGGAGGAGGGAGGGGAGGGGAGGGGGAGGGGAGGGGGTTGCAGCGGCCACGCGAGAGCGAAGGTGGGGCAGGGGGTCGCGGCAGGCTATTGCCCCGGGTGCCGCTGACCCTCGTGACGCCACTGGCCATGTTGTGTCGGATCTCAAAGTTAAAACCTGCGTTTCTGGCACAAGCCGAACCTTGTAATCGCATTTTCTGGCCGGTGTTTCGCATGCGGACGCCTTGCTGATGAGCATAAAGATCTTAACCACTGTCTTTAATGCTCTGCAAGAAGTTACAGGATGCAAGAAAGTGCTGAGAGTTCTGGGCCTTGCCACTCTAGAACAGAAGGAACAATACTGCACACGCCATGGAGAGCAAGATTGTTTCCAACCGCTTTCAAGACACTACCGCTACTTCCATCAGGGTTGGACCACAAGGACGAGAGGTTCCGGTGCAAGCAGGAGCAGCGCTGAGGTAAGAACTACTTTTTCTGCGGAGCTCCCGATGCCGTTCCTGCACTCCCTCCGATGCGCAGGGCCACAGCGGGGGCCGCCCTCACCAAGCAGCTCAGCTATTCGCGACTCCAGCGAACTATGGGGGTCAGGCAAAATGGCAGACGAAAGGAGGTCGTTTTTGTCTTTCAGCACGCTGACCACCATAAATTTTTCTCTACAGCGTAAGATCGGTGTTACATATGAAAGCAAAGCGATTTTTCGACGCTAGAAACCTTCTTCTAGTCAGTGCGTATGAATGACACGGCAAAAGCATAAAAATTATTACTGGAAACAATGTTTGTTTCTATGCTGCCTACGACAACCAAGCAGCAATAGCAGACGACAGAGTTGAAACAACCTCCGGATGGATGGATGGATGGATGTTAATGGCTATACCCTTTATAACGGGCGGTAGCTTGCGCCACCTAGCCTAAGTCTAAAAAGACAAAAACATGTTTCCTCCCACCTTTTTAAGACCAATTTTTCTCCCCTAACTATCACCAGGCAGTGTGGGATATCACCAGGATGACCTTTGGGGGATCGGGCAAAAAAACTAAAAACATCACCCCCCTGCCTCTTCCCCCCGGCGAGGGAGTCGCCAATTTTCCTCTGGTCAACCTTGTCGGCGTTACCCCAGCACCGGACCCACTGGGAGACAGGGTTGAGACTTTGGGCCGGAGCCACGCGGGAGGGAGTCCCAATTTTCCTCTGTCCCGCCTGTCCCCAGCTGTGCTAGTTAGTTGTACATCATTTAATTTTCCCTAGATAATTTCCACCAATCTTCTAATCGTCTCTTTGTCACTGTAATCCTTTTCTCCTCCGTCCTTCCATCGTCGCCTGTAAAACCCAGAGCCCCGGCCAAATCAGTCACCCCCTCAGGGAGAGCAGGGCGAAGCCCTGTGCACTTCAAAACCAAGTGCTCTAGTGTCTCGCTATCATTATGGCAGGCGGCACATAATGTGTCTGTCTCCTGAAATTTAGCCCTATACGTCCTCGTCCTCAAAACTCCCGTTCTTGCCTCGAACAGCAAAGCACTTCCCAGTGAATTGTCAAACAGTTTTTCCTTTCTTATGTCCTGCTTTCGTGACCTGTACACTGTTAAAGCTGATTTCTCCTGCATTCTCCCCTCCCACATTTTCCTTTCTGCCTCTTTCACCCCTTTTTTCACTGAAGTAGTCTGCTCAGCCCCATCACCAGTGTGTAGGTATTTAAATGTAAGCTTTCGGGTTCGGTTTGTCCATTTTGTGTTTAGACTTTTCATGTATAAATACTTGAATACCTTCTGTGCCCACCGCGTATCATCCATTTCGGTCAACCTTTGTTCAAATTTCAACTTACTAATTGCCTCCCTGCTCTCAAAAGACGACCATCCCATGCCCCCTGTACTCCCTCATTTGGTGTTTTTCCATGTGCTCCCAGCGCCAATCTGCCTACGCTTCTCTGTCGAATTTCTAACCCTGATTGAAGCTCAGATTTCATGCACAGTACTGCATTGCCAAAAGACAGTCCTGGTACCATCACTCCTTTCCATATACCTCTGACCACTTCATATCTGTTATAAGCCTTTCCTGAGCTTCTCAATGTTGCCGCTACGCGGCCTTGATTTTGCTGGAGTCGCGAATATTCAACTTACTTACAGTGGCAAGAAAAGTTTGCGTTTGTTCTCAAAAGGAAATTACGGAGGGACACCCGAGATTGTGCCCACTTTTCGCCGCCGCCAATAAAACAAGATTGGCCGCCGCCATGTTCTCAGCTAGGCACGTAGCAAGGATTTTGATTTGGGGGGGGGGGGGGCTGGTATATTCCAATCCCGTCAGCACATTGTCACGAATGCAAGCATGATCTGTTGAGTCAAAACTTCATTTATGCTCAGTCTGGGACAAAATTTTCCGGACCACGGGAGTGGTGGCCGATATGCATTTCGTATGCTCTCTGATGGCACGTCGAGACTGGCGCTTGGTGCGTGAGTGTCCTTCCATACTTGCATAGATGCCGATTCTTTCATTTTCGGCAGCCGCGGTGCGATTCTCTATAATGTGCCCCGTATTGCCGCTTCGGAAGTATCCGCGCCAAGCTGTGCACGGGATTTAAGCTAAGAAGCCACGCCGGCTGGCCTGGCTGGCTGCAGCGAGAAAGAAGTATTCGCCGATCTCGGTAGCGGTGGTGCATGCCGCTTTTTTTGGTAACTTTCTTTACCCAATAACAAAGAATATGATGACTGATTATCACTCAACACTTTCAACCCTTGCGACAGTGTTATCGTGAGGTGCACTCGAAAATAGAAGGCTCATACACATTAAGGCCATGTCGCGCCGAGAATGTTGCTGAATATTGTAAAATACCAGGAGCCGAGTCATCCAAGCTTTCTGATGTGGAATAATCGTTTACTTTGACCTTTCAAACATAAAATGGTTTGCCGGTTGTTGAAAGGCATTCTTGAGCACAAAAGGCCGGTAGCACGGCCGAAGCCTTACGGGTGGCAGTAATGCTTCATTCACATTGGTGGTTGAACCGTATTTGCGAGGCAGTTCACGTAGATTTGATGACGAAAACGAGCGAACCCGCTTTGCACTTGCGATTCGAATGCCAGTGTAAAAGCAGCATAAGAGAAAAGTAGGAGACTCCGTGCTTGACCTCAGTTGGTGGCATCCCTCTACAAGTATGCTGCGATGCCTGGAACAAATAATTACAGTGAACGGTAATTTTACCGTTCGCTTGGAGAAGTCAGCCAGCAGGAGAAAATGCTTATGTGTTTTTTAATGTGAATAAAGAAATCGGTCTTGAGGTCGGAGTCGGGCATAGTGTGTTACCACAAAAGTGGCGCGTGCCGCCGTCCGGCTGATTTAGAGGCGCTGCCTGCCAGGCCAGCGCTACTTCGTGCGAATCTTTGGCGGAGCTAGACACGAATGCTTCTGAAGCGGCACCACACGGCAAGTTATTGAAAATCGCTACGTGGCTGCCAGAAACTGAAGAATCTGCATCCCTGCGAATATGGAAGGATGCGCATCCGCCAAGCGCCGGTCTCGACAGCATGGGGCGGAGCAATGCATATCGGTACAGCCCCCGTGGTCCAGAAATGTTAGTTCTTGACTGTACAATTAACTATGTGTACAACGACATAACGGGCACCCCCATTATAGCACTGAATGCATCGACTCCAATTATCGCATTCAATGCGTTCATGTAAACAGCATACACCGTTCGGGCACTGCATTGCACTCAAGTCTCTAGACCAGGGGCCCTATGCCACACAACATGACCAAGTGTGACCTAGGAACCAGGACAACACTATCTGCTGCGATTTGTCAGTGGCACGGCACTGACCTACGCAGCAGAAAACTTTGTCTTGGTCCCTTGGTTCCGCTTGGTCCCGTGATGTAGCATAGGGCCCCAGGGGTCCCAAAGACGACATTCTGGGATGCAGCACTCGAGCGCCGCATGCGCTATAAAAATATTTTTTGTATTGTCAATTCATTTCTGATCGAAAAAGGAGCTCTGCTCTGTGTACAAATTTTGCACTATTATTTCTTTCTCTTTTTTGGACCGAGTATTGTTTTGTTTAAAAACTTGCTTCTCAGGCTTATGTACATCCAGTGGGATGGCAATACCCTTACTGGGTATACAAGTGCGAGCTTTTTGCTCATGGAGGCACCTCGGCTGCGTGAACTCTTGCACAGCAGGAGCAACGGCCAAAGATAAAGCCATGAGCCCGGGCTTCTAGCTGTCAGACAGCACCTTTAAAATACACAAATTTTTCTTATAATGCTGCTATAGAAATTGTCCAAAAAGCAAAAACGGCAGCATGAAATATTTTTTCTATGCCTGTTGACCCTGGTGAGTTCTCGTTCTATTGAAAACTGCCAGTACTGTGATATGGTGGTGTTTTAAATCTTTTTATGACAAGGTGTGGGCCCAAAGTAGTCGTATATGCAAACAAGAACCAAAGGGCAAAACGATCAGCTTACAAAAAGCAGAAAGCATAAGGTTCTCTGTCTAAAAAATCTCTAAGGGGTCACTGAAACAGTCAGTTGCTTTGCACCGTGAAACATCAGTGCTGCTTGTTTGTTTTTTTTGCCCCAAAATAGCAAAACGTTAACCCCCCCCCCCCCGCCTCTGTTGGCCCTCTTCCTTTGGGGGTGTTCGCTATCTGGCCCCCACACTCAAATAAATTTGAGACCCCTGCTCTAGACAGTGGTGGGTTAAGACGGTGGATGTGCATTCATACAGAGAATTGTAGGAAGGCGCTCATTGTGGGAGCGGGTGAACTGCTGAGAATTAGGTGGCGGTCATTCTTATCGGCGGGCAGCAATATTGGACGTGGTTCTGGGTGTTGCCCGCATTTATCTCCTGAGAACCAACACAAGCTTTTATTGCCATAAGTGAGCTTAATATAGCTGAGCTGCTTGGTAGGGGCGGCCCCCGTGTAGGCCCTGTGATTCACGACTTGCATGTTGGAAGGAGCTTTTAAACTCTCCATAGCAAGCACCGGTGGTGCTGAATGGTGCTGAAAGCTCCGGGCACTTAGAGTTCCTGTATAGGCTCCTC
>JAZHYW010032413.1:0-10179 GCA_037355805.1 Ixodes ricinus | reverse complement strand
GTTCGTCGAACCATCGAATGCGACGCTCGATGACGGCTCCGTTCCGCCCGCTCTGCTACGCCTCATCGAAAGCCTGTCAAGCAAACTGGACATCGTAACGGCAGAGCTCAAGTGCCTTAGGGCGGACAACAACAGCCTTCGCTCCGAAGTGCTTCATCTCCGTAGAAGTGTCCATGAACGAATGCCGCTTCCGTCTTCTTCATCAACCATGTACGCGTCCATCGCAGCGCTGCCGCCTGCTGCGCCAACGTCAGTGTCGAGACCTCGAGCTGCAAATTCGCTTCTCAACGCAGTTCCAGGGACGAATCTGGGTGAGGCTGGCTTGGAATCGAGTTCCTCGAAGGGTGCGAGAGCTGCGGGTGGGGAGGACGCTGTGGACGACGGCTACACAACGGTGGGGCCCCGACGGCGAACCAAGCCGACAGCTGGAACGGCTAAACCAAGTAAGGTGACAGCTGTCCCTCGGAAGAATCGTCGTTTGGCACTTTTTGTATCTAGGCTAGATCCGGATACGAGTGTGGACGATGTTCTTGCACTTATTGAACCTCTTGTAGCGGGGAGGCAGGTCCTGTGTTCAAAAATGTTTACACGATTTGACACATACTCTTCGTTCCACATCTCGGGTGACGAGTCAGTTTTCGACGCAATTAACAAATCCGAGGTGTGGCCCGAAGGTAGCATTTTCCATCAGTTCTTTGGTCGACTGGACAAGTCTCGTGTTCATACTGATGACGGAGTAGAAACCGTTCATGACGCACAAACTTAGCGTGTTTTACCAAAATGTACGAGGCCTGAGGACTAAGGCCGACGAGTTTTTGTACAATTCAACTATTTCAAGTCATGATATTTTATGTATTTCCGAAACCTGGCTTTGTGATGGTATATCAGTCTCTAATTACTTCAGCCCCAGCTACACGGTCTATCGAAGGGATAGAGACTACTTGTGTACGGGGCAAACGATGGGAGGGGGCGTGTTAATTGCAACTAAAGTTTCCGTGGCATCGCATAGGCGGTTTGATCTCGAAACTTATTCAGAATGTGTTTGGATCGAGATTAAGGCAAGGGACGGATTTAATTACCTGATAGGAACGTACTATTTTCCCCCGTTATCTGATGAAACCACTTTCATTGAACATTTTGAATCTCTCGGTAAGCAGATCGATTTTGACAAGTTTCGTGTTCAGATATACGGAGATTTTAATCTTCCGGGTGTAGAGTGGTCATTGCAAGCTTTAAACAATAATACGTTAACAGCTAGAAAGGCCTTTTCTTTGTTGTCTTTTATTAACTTGAGTGGTCTAGTACAACTAAATTCAATACCGAATTGCGCAGGTAATATCTTAGATCTCGTTCTTTCAAATGTCCACATTCTAAGCTTAAGTCTGGCTTCCGATCCTTTGGTACAAGTTGATAAGTTTCATCCACCTTTAATAGTCCAGTTATCTCTTCCGTGGAAGTCGCGGATATCGTCAAAGCCATTAGCTTACAGTTTTTTAAAAGGAGATTACCTTGGCTTGTATAAATGTATTGAAACTTTCGACTGGTCTAACGTTCTCGCCATGTCTGATGTCGATCGTGCTACCGAGACTCTAACAACAATTGTAAAAGATGCCATCGACACTTTTGTCCCGTATCGTTCAACAAAGCCATCCAAATATCCTGAATGGTTTTCCAGGGATTTAAAAAGTTATTTGGTCAAGAAAGAACATTTCCACCGTCTTTATAAAAAATGCGGCTCTTCACTTATGTACACCAAATTCAGTTTATATCGGGCCTTGGCGAAGAAACTGTTCAAGCGCGATCAACGCATGCATCGTGACAGCGTTGAAAAAAGCTTGTTTCGCCGCCCGAAGACTTTCTGGAAGTTCACGAAACAACATACACGTGACGTTAGTCCTATCATCTGCTTACGTGCCTGTTCAGATAACGCCCCAGGTTATGTTTCATCACCTCATGAAGTTGCAGATGTTTTCGCTGATTATTTTGCCAAATGTTTCTCTGACAATCAGCAATCAGTTCAACCGGAGGATAAGGAGCTGATTTGTCACGATTTTTTGAGTTCCATAAGAGTGGACTCTCTTGATATTGCCGAGGCGATAAGAAAGTTAAAACCCAAGTTTTCTTCTGGCGTGGATGATGTACCAGGCTTTGTTATCAAAGGTTGCGGTCAGCTGTTCATTCCTATCTTGAAACACATTTTTAATATGTCACTCAGTTCAGGCGTTTTCCCTTCGCTCTGGAAAAAAGCAGTTGTTGTTCCTATCTTAAAAGGCGGTGACGCATCTATAGTTGCGAACTACCGTCCAGTTTCCCTGCTTTGTGGTTTTTCCAAGGTTTTTGAGATTGTTGTGCATAGCAGGATGACTTTTTATTTCCGTCAAAAATTAACGCCCTTGCAGCACGGTTTTTTAAAGGGTAGGTCTGTGGAAACAAATTTGTGTACGTTTTTAGATTACAGTGTGCCGTTTGTTTTAAATAGAGAACAAGTAGATGCAATATACTTTGATTTGTCAAAAGCCTTTGATAAAGTGAGTCACGTGTTGCTTTTGTCCAAGTTACATCTGTATGGTGTCTGTCCAGAATTGTGTAACTGGTTTAAGAGTTATTTGTCTTTTCGATCAAATAGTGTTAGGGTCGCTGACAGTTATTCCAAAGAGTTTTTTCAATGTCAGGCGTACCCCAGGGATCAATTCTGGGTCCTCTACTGTTTTCAATTTTTATAAATGATATAGCGTCATGCGTAAAGAACGTTGAACTCCTTTTATTTGCTGACGACATCAAGTTGTTCAAGAGTGTTCACTGTCCTTTAGATTGTGATCTGATACAACATGATGTGTCTAATATAGCAAAGTGGTGTAAACAAAATCAGTTATTTCTTAATCCTTTGAAAACAAAAGTGATATCTTTGTGCAGACGCCGTGCGATCATAAATAACACTTATCACCTTGAGGGAAATCCGATTGAACGAGTGTCAATTGTAAGGGATCTTGGTGTGTTCATTGACTGCGGATTAACTTTTAAAAATCATGTCTCTTTTGTTGTCAGCTCTGCAATGAAAGTTTTAGGAGTTATATCGCGTTTGACCAAGCATTTTAAAAAGCCCCATTGTTCAATACATCTTTTTCAGTCTTTAGTGGTTTCAAGGCTTGAGTTTGCTTCGGTGATTTGGAATTCATTATCTGTAACACAGGCTTTGATCATAGAACGTGTGCAAAAAAGATTTGTTCGAATTGTCTATGATAGATGGATTGGACGACGCGTGTATTATGACTATGAATGCTTACTAAATAGATTTTCGCTGAAGCTTTTATCACACAGAAGAACAGTCCTTGACTTGGTATTCCTGCATAAGATCATTAATGGTGCCATTGATTCTTCATGGCTTATTAGTAAAATCAATTTCCATGTTCCTTTCCGCGCGACGAGACAGTTCACCTGTTTTGATATTTGCTCACCATGCCGTGTGTCACCTCTTTCTCGTTTACAGACATTATATAACAGCATTGTGCCACCTCAAGTTGACATCACCACACCCCTGCCTACATTTCGCTGTCAGTTGGACGAACTTTTGGTCACTTCATAGCGCGTCAGTGTATATGCATGTATATTTCTTTTTTTTTTTAAATGAGTAGGATTATTGTTTAAGTATTTCTATTGTACGAGTTGGTGTACCTAAGAGAAGGCCGCTCGGCTGTTTTAGGGCACCCGAAAAATAAAGATTATTAACTCGTAAATACCGACCCGAACCCCGGAACGTACGATGTGACTTGTAGAGTTCCCTTTGACTTGCGATGCTTTTTTTTCTGTGTTATTGGTCCAACTACGCTGTTATGTTAACATCAAACTATACGGAGACAAAAAAAGAAAGAAAGAAAAAAAGAAAACGATGACGACAACAAAAGAAACGGGGCATACATATGCAAGCGCGATTCAGTAAAAATCATTTGACTCCTTTTGTCCGAGTTTCTTTTCATATTAACTCATATGAACTAGCCGTAAAGTTTGGTCAATTTTATGCGAAATTTGTTCTAATTACATTACACCCTTAAAAATTGTGGGCGCGGTCAGTCACGAGGTTTATCGCTCGACATCCTATGAGAGTGTGTCACTTGTCGATAAGAAGGCCGAAGAAGGGAGCGTGAACTTCGTAAGCCACGCTCTGCGTTGCTTAAGCTGTCGTGGTGACGTACAGCATACATTCAAAGCTCCGTCGAATGCTTTGTCTGTTCATTTGTTTACATAAATATTACGTCACGTGACACGTTAATGCCACCTAATGCAGTGAATACATTAGCGTTCTCAAGGTCGCTTACAAAGACGACTCTAGCCGCGCGTACGAAGTACTCTCTTCGAAAGCTTGCCGTAAAATCTTTGTCAAGGCGTATCATTGATCGCGATTTTAATTTTATGGCAGTATACGCGAGCAGCGAGGCCAGAACTTTTCGCAATGGGAGCTCGGTTGGCTGGACGTCGCTTGCTCGAGTAATTGTGTTTTGGGCCAATTACGAGCGGCGCTCGCACTGGATGGATCGACGTCCGTACCGGAAGAAGCCGTTTGAACCGGAAGTGGAAGGGGGCGCGGAGGAGACTTGGGTTCGCTGACTCATGCGCCCGAGTGATGGCGACAGCCATCGCGTCACTTCCTGCCAGTCTCCGAGGGCGGGCCGCGCCCCGGGAGTTTTGGAGTGAGATCCTGTGGGTGCGTGCAGTTACGCTGCCATGTTGGAAGAAGAGACGATATCTGCCTGCCCGCTTCTCCAGAACGTCCTGGTGTTTGGACGCACCGTTCTGATCGTTAGGAACACTTAATTATGGTTGCTGACGAATGAAATCGAAACTGCACACTCGAGGGACAACTTTCTGTGCTATGCAGACGAAGATTTTGGGCGCACAATGCGCTTTGCGCAGTTTGAGCACCCATTAAAGCTGTGTTCGCGCACTTCTTCACTTGTGAAATGCCACGAAAAGCTGTTCGCGTGTTTAATTTTAATGGACCTGTGTATCCCTGGTAATATTTGAAGTAAGATATCTAAAAAAGGATAATACCGCGGCATTTAGAATATATTCTTCCATTTTGTTAAACAAAATAACCAGTGGCAAAAAGAAAAGCGCAGTAGATTAGGCGTGTAGCGATGCTTGCTAATGCCACTGACGGCTTAAGTGAGAGATGTGGGGTTTTACAGTAGATTTTTTATTTATAAAATTATACTTAGCATATTATAGAATGATATAACACATATCGCAACTATTCTAAATGTGCAATCAGATATTGAATATCTTTACTAGAACCCGAGTTATAGGAAATCGGTCTCATTTGACAAGGTCATTTGTTACGGGTCGTTAAAGAATTGTTCGTAAACTATCATAGTTTTTTATGCAGCTACATTCAGCAAGGTGAAATTCTGTGCGGTGATGCCATCTTAGATCTAACCTAAGAGGGTTATGTTCCAAAAAAAATAATTGTAATTGTAGTGTAAAATACCTGCTTTCTGGTTAGTTAAGAAAGTAAATAATTGGATAGAATTCAAGTTGGAAAACTATAAAAATAACGTCGTCGCACAGCTCCATTCTTCCCATGTAAAAAAGAAGAAAAAAAGCACCGAACGTGTTAATATTGTACAAGACGAACTTCAGAAAAATGCCTGTAATGCATCGGTACTTGTGATAAAAAGTTTGAAGAGAAAAATAAACTTCTTGAAATATGTGCATTCCTACTGAATGATTATAGAAAATTAAGACTTCAAATGTTCTTTCATATTTCAAAATTAGATTGAGCAATAATTTTTATTATCCCGACAAGAATATGTACGACCTGTAATCAATTTAAATTCTAGATCTGCTTTTCTTCTGTTTTAAAATTGCTGGCACGACGGAAAAAGTTCCCTCACCGGAGCGACAATAAGCCGGATGAGAATGTTCTAAGTTAAGCTTGTGGGGTTATTGTCTTTTTTAAATAAACTTTTCGAGTAGGTACGCATGTAAAGCATTCACACGTTCTTTATCAGTATTTATGTTAAATGCACTAAACGTTTTGTCGTTGAATTTCAGATACTGCAAACGACGTAATTTTCGCGAGGACCTAAATTTCCCGAATTTCGCGAATCGCCTACAGTTCGCGAAAAATAGGTCACGCGAACAATTCCGGTAAAATGTAAACAAATTGCAATCTATATTGAGATCAATGGCGTCGCCGAAAATTAGAACTCTTGAATTATTACAAAACCTCAGCTCAGAAAAGATAGAGTCTGCGTTACAGGTGACACACATATGTTGAAGAGCCCTCGGGGTTTTGATTCATTGTCTCGATGCCTTGTTGCAGCATACCAAAAATTATGGAAAGAAGGCGTGGCTGTATTCGCAGATTTTACGTTTTGATAAACACAGAGACGACAATACGTAGATCAAATTTGGCGTGGTGTACCTGTATAATACATTCACTGAAGAACCATGAAAGCCAACTTTTAATTCTTTCGTTTTGTGATTTTTGTTGCATATTTCATTGTTGATGGGCTCTTTTTTGTTTTCTTTGGGTAGTATGTAATCTTTTTAAGCGTATTTCTCCTACATAGCTTATGTACTATGCTTTAAACGGGCAAACCTCGTTGTGTCTATAATCGCTGACAGGTTGAGAGCACTTTAACAAAGTGAGGCTGGAAAGAAAGCCTTCTCTCCATGGTTCACTATGTTTAAGTGCAAAAAAGTGGAAATAGTTTCCGCTGAACTCCTCCCACTTGTCTTCGAGTATTGCTCCTGTGTGCACACAGGACTTGTCTTCGAATACGGATATGCTCCTGTGTGCATTGAGGAACATCAGTATGCAAACAGGTCCTGTATAAATACTGGTAGACCTGCAAGCACACAAATCCTCTTTGAATGCAGGCCCAGTATTCATTAGAGGAAGCGAGCGTAGATACAAGTGTTTTATGCCCATAACCTCATATGAATTAAACTGGTCAATCTAAATAAATATTTATGCACGTTTGTTCTTTTCAGCAGGGTGCGGAGATTTATACGCTTGACGCTCAAGAGTTTGACTCGCAACTTTGAACAACTTGCAAGAAAAAAGGGGAGGGGAGGGTCTACGTAACTAGAGACAGGTGAAACTTTCTTGAATGGGACAAAAATTCAAAAGTCGAGAAGCGATTTTGAGTCAAAGGTTTACCTCATTCTTATTTTGCGTTTGATCATCGTAATTTGTTCGTCAACGAAACCTACATTTAATTCGGAAAACTTACACCGGCAAACTTAAAGTGACCTTCGTAGAAACCTGTGTTTAATTCGGCGAACTTGAGCCTACAAACTCGAAGAAAAAAGTACAACACTTCTTCTGTCGGCCACTAAAGGGCGACTGTCCCTAAGGAGTGTATCACGTCTGCTTTTTACTGCGATAACTCTTACTGGGACACTTCGCGGGCTTCGCGCCGTTGACTGTGCTTTATGTCGACACCCTAGCCGTTTATGCAAAAAGTTTGGTAATTAACTGGTAAGAATAGGGCGAAAACAAGGGCACGTCATTGGCTGAAATTGTTTCAATGACCTCGGGCGTGATGATTGACAGCTCTTCTGGCCAACCACTAGCCCCAAATATTCCCCTAGCGGAGGAAATAAGCCTAACAAATACTCCCCATTCACAATGTCTAGGCAAGAATGTATTCAAGTATTTCATTTCGGCACGTCAGAGTTGAAATTTTTGACTCTTCGTAACTGAAAGTGCAACGTACGTGACGTGATCGTCAAGGCGACATTCAGAACACACACAATCTTTCTTTTGATTGCACTCGCGGGCACGGTCTGCTACCGCGGCCACGACGAAGTGGACGCTAAAAATTGCGGATTCGGCTCATGGGAGATTTGGCCCAAAATCCCGAACGCGCACCCCACATTCTCAGTTTCGCCTAATGTTTTAGGAAATTTTTCTTCAATGTCCCCTTTCCGGGCCCAGTGGACGCACTCAGTACCTTGAGGCTCCCCTTTTCCACCAAGCTCTTACAAATATACATACATGTACTTTCAACCTTATCCAGAAAAAAAAAAAAAGCTGCTCTACGTTACGCGAATTTTTCAAGGTCATTCCAGCTCATTCTTACTTCGCAAGTTCATCACGAGGGATATGCGGCGCTGGCGGCGCTTTCGGCGCCGCCGATTTCGCCGCTCCACCCCGGCTTTCGCCGGCTCCTTCCAATCAACCAGACTCTCTCCCTATACGGTTGTGATCGACGCGGGCCATTTTCGTCACTTTGCCAAAACATTCCACATTGACGTCACGCCACTGACGTCACGCCGTTCGACATGACTCTTACACCACTCTGACATCCAATAGAGCAAAAATGAAGCCGGCGAAACTTCGGGCGCGAAATTAGGTGGAGGTACACGCTTCAAGCTTGAGTGGGCGATTTTGAAAGTGTTCTTCAGTGACCACAAGGCGGTGTTAGTTCGTGTGCAATGACATAGCATAAGGCGTTCAGGCTGCCACACCAACGACAAGGAAGGGTTCAAGCACATAGATGCAGTTTCGTCGTTCCCTGGATTTCAAACTTAGGCTCGCGATTTTTGAAGTGTCCTAGTTTGGGTTTTATAAACTTGTTTAACACGTTCACGAAATGCTCTGTACCAAATATACCCTCATTGGTTCCAATGTGTTATAAAATGTTCGTCCGGCGCGTTACGCGGTTCAATACGAGACGCGTATGTGGACTTGCGGTGCGCGCTCGCACCTTTACCGTTCATTCCATGGCACGGAGCGTGCCGCCGTTTCCTGTACGATTCCCTCCCCATTGCGGCGCTCAGTGTTGACTGCCATGATAAGGACAGAAACCAATGTTGCTATAGCTTTTCGAGTTGACGGGAAAGTCTAGCCACATGCGAGTCTTTTTAATGGCGCCCGCTGCCTTCCGCTGCGCTGCGAGTTTTGGTTTTCGTTGTTTTCGGTTTCGTTTGAACCGAGAGGACGCCGGACAACACTGGAAACAGCGTATTTTAAATTTCCGCCATTGTTTCTGTTACGCACGTCGTGCGATGCTCCTCGATGTCCTCGCTTTGCGTGCTCATGTGTCGAAAACGTGCTCAAACTGTTTCTTTGATCTGGCTGAAAGACTGAAAGAGTGTTTGAAACCAGCGGACGTGTTCACTCTCAGAAAAAAAAAGAGTATATTATTACACCCCTTGCCTCATATAAGACACCCCAAAACTTCAATTCGACGCACAGCGCGCTGACGCCGAGCCGATCGGTACCAACGTACACGGGCGGCTTGATATCCAAGAGAAACAACTTATTAAAAATAACTAATTTACGTGTTATTGACTTTGAAAAAGTATATTGGTGTTTTTTAGGCCCTTCTGAAAAACCTCAGTGTTTTTTTTTTGTTGTTGTTGTTGTAGACTTTCATACGTACTTTAGCTGTTTAAGGACGTATATCTCACCGTTATCAAGCCCCTCTGCCATAGTTGGGGTCGTCTGTTCGACGTCAGTGCGCTTTACGTTGAACTAAAGCTTTGGCGTGCATTACATGGGACAAAGGGTGTAAGGCGACACCCTTTTTTGTTTTTAGAGTGAGCTAGCTCTAACAGCGACAAGAGAGAGTGGATCCATTCAAAAGCGCAATTCCAAGCCAGGATTTGTTCTCCGTCGACATCAATGCATAGGCTTTGTCAATCCGCGTAGTGGTGTAGTGTTTCACTCTGTTTGGTGCAACATTGCAATACAATCCTATGACGAAGAGTTGGGATGTTGACGGCATATGATGTGGCACTGGGCAGCAGAAACGCAGCGCCTCGGTTTTGGAGGTTCAAACCGTTACTACAAATCTTCCTCAGCTGACAACACCTCGATTACGCAGCAAATTATTCAAAAGTATATCCTTTTTAGTTTGGTTTCACAATATGAAAGATTACCTGCCCTATAATCTGATCAATAAGTAGACTCCTGCTTATGCTACCGTGGTTTGTTAACTGGGCCGTGCAAACGCTCGAATGATTTTCTATCTGATAACGTTCGAGGTAATTTTTCTTTACTTGCCCTGATGAAACTGTCCTGCAATAAAATTCTGAACGAGAATTATAGAATTATAGAGGTACTGCATGACTGATCATAATTTGATCAAGCTGTGCTGCATTTATTTTGATATATCCAAACTTTGCATCCTGCGATTCCTTTCCCGTACTGTCCTTGTATCCAAGGTT
>JAZHYW010032411.1:0-19037 GCA_037355805.1 Ixodes ricinus | reverse complement strand
GCATGTATTGCTACTCTCAAGATAGGGTTTGTTGACGTTGACTCTTCGGTCCGGACGCTTTTCGGGGCCCGATTAAGGAAAGATTTAGTTTCGGTACCCATATGAGTGGGGAAAGGACTTCGGCACCTGCGGTGTGCCGCCCACCATCGAGCCCAACTTAGGGAGTAGTCAGCAGCCCATAACAAAATGGGCTTTGCTGGAACCGCTGGTCTACTAGCACTTGCCCAGGTGCTATACCCAAGTGTGGTTAGGATAAGGGTATCTGCCACCACACAAGGTTGGCCCTTGCCACCAAAGAAGATGAAAGTGAGGGAGCGGGCAGGGAGAAAAGAGAAAGAGGAGAGGGGATAGTAGAAGAAATGGCGACTAGGCTGAATCATCCTGGCCGGGCCTTACCAGAACTCTGTCTATGAGAAGCCGGGGACGAAGTGGTGTATTGCCTCACTCGGGGGGCCCCGAAGGGTCCAAACCTACCCCGGGCCCGGCCTCAACCACCAGGATGCCCTTTTCCACGGACACGGGAAAGCCACGCACAGCCAGACGTGGGCGGGCGAACCCGCATGGCTCGGGGTCCGTGGTGACGCCACTCATCAAACACCTGCTTTCACAGGTGCCCCCTGCGGGGTAAATAGGCTTTGAAACGGCGAATTCTTCCGTCGCTGAATAGTTCTGCTTTTAACCGCAGTATGCGTGACAGCTAGATTTCGACGGCGATATTGTCGCGTTTCCCTTTAGGAGAAGTCCACTGACAGCTGATGCCGCCCGATGATTAGGCATCGCGTTCCGGAGTGTGAGGAGCCATTCACGGATACAAAGGGCACAACGGGCCTGCTATGGCTACGCACTGGCGGCACCGCCGATTATCAACACGATGCCTGCAGTTTCTTCCCTTGCAGCTGAAAAGACGGACAAGGGGAAGCGGCAGTAAACTCCGTTCTTTCTTTGGACCTAATCGTGTCAGCTATCGTCGCCGGCTGACGTGCTGTGTCGGCGAAGAGGCGTTAACAAGCGACGCCGGGTTGTGGTGCGAGAGTTCAACTATCAAAAATTGTTTTCTCGCTTTAAACAAAAATTACTTTGATTAAAATTTCAGAATAAAAGACAATCCATTGCTCTTCCAAACCCACCATATTTTGCATTTTTACTCTGATCACCTCAGGGTGAAATAAACGACTGTTTATGCGTCAAAATGCAAGTTTTTAGCAACTTCACGACTTTTGATACTGCGATACGTTTAATTGAGCGGTCTGAACACTTTTTTATAGATTATATACCTGCAGGGCAGCCCGTAAAAAGTTATATTGAGTCTTCGGAGCAATTAAATACTTTTTTTAATAATATTTTTTTAAATAGTGTTTAAATAATATTTATACTAAACAAAACTGCACAAGCCCAACCACATTGCAAGTCGAAAACTGTGCAGATTTTAGAAAAAATATTGTTGGGTGTTTCATAAAAAGCATTTTTCATAAATTATAGAGTGATACCTAGCTTCACGCTATTTTTAAAAGTTAAAACCGCACTTACGTCATAGAAATGTTTTTTCGTCAAAAATATCTTAAGGCATGGCTACGGACAATGCGGCAATAGGCCATGAATTTTTTTTAGAAATCAAAGGTGGTCGAGCGCAAAGTCTGAGACGTTTGACATGGAATGAGCTTACACGTATACAGGAATACAAACAATTGTACTGTTGATTCGTTAGGAACATAGATGTTTTGCACAAAGTCAAATGACGAAAACGCATAGGAAAAACAAAAAGTTTGGATGATTGTGTCAGGCAATCACATCAGCCAAGCTCCAATGCAATACGAAAACCAGTCACATATTTTCTTGAAATTTTAGATAAATCAGTATGACAGTTTTATTTGTTTTTGTTTGTGTGTCGTATTTGTTATAAAGTGAGAATCATTTTTTTCTTAAGGGACCCGGGGCGAGAGGAGATCGTGCACTGCCAATATACTATAAAAAAAAACTGACGATCTCAAGTGCCATTTTTTCTTTTTGTTTACGTATCTGTTTTCCAAGGGGCTTGGTTTTGTTGAATTCGTTCGGTCGGGTTTCCTATGGGCCCTTTTTAATATTTTCTGATGAATGAACGGGCTAATATTTTAATTCACCATGAATACATTGATTTTTTACCGTCTGTATGCGGGAAGCTTTGTGATCTCGAAGGCGTTGTTCTTCTATACCTTTTTGTATCGTGCTTCTAAGGACTCAACTGTTTTGGTCAGGGTTCCCTCCTGGGCCTACTGTTTGGGTTCCGTCTTTTTGCATACGGAACGAACTGACTTACGATTTGGTCACCTTGAAATAAAAGTGTGTATTTGTTTTTCTTTTGTTATGACATTGAGGAGGACCACGGGAGAGAAATGTTAAAGTATTGAATGAACTAAATTTTGGAGTAATGCCATACGTACGACGTCATGCACCTGGACCGGAAATGGGTAAATGCACGATGCGGAAAGCTCATGCCACTTGTGTCTCCTTTTTGAAGGGGCAGTGGTGGACGGCGAGTGTATCACGGGGACGCCTGTAAACCCCCCCCCCCCCCCCGGCTCGTTTAAGGCGCTTCGCGGCTACAGTCTGCGAATGCCTCATTAAACATAATAACCCACCTGGCCCACCCTGCACTGCGCTTCGCGGCGCCTCGCCAGCGGCCCATGCCCTGGCTTTCCTCCATTGCACCTCCGAAAAGGGAGTCCCATATCGTTTAGTTCAGCCACGTTTCTCCGAAAATATCCGTAAGTTACAATAATAATGAAACAAAAAAAATGTTGTCCATATTGCCAAATGTTCCTCAAAAACATTCTCCGCCACCCTCCAAATTCGATGCTGGGTCCGCTACTTGGGAAGCGGCGACCTTACCGCAGAGCTATGCCAAACTTTTGATTTTTTTAATGCTTTATATTGAGATTGAACAAGGAAACACAATGCATATACATTTCACTCAAGCATGTCAAGTAAAATATTGAGCATCGACGACGTAATTTGAGATGACGCTAGAAGGCAGCCTGCAAGGTTTTGAATGGCGGTGAGAAATGTTAAAATTCTCTGAGCATCGGCAGCTTCACAAAGGCCTTCAACCACACGAGTTTCAGATATATTTTTTGTGGCACATAGCTGCTATAAATGTACAAGATTTAACAAAAGAATACCCTACTGCACTGGAATCCAGATCCGGATGAAGAACTGCCATCCGACATCTCCATATTAATGCAGGCCCAATAAAAATACGTGGTCATATGCCGAGAGATGTGTTCTACCAGCAGTGCGCGGGGGGACTTTTTGGGGGTGCAGAGCTACGCCATATATTTTGCAATCTGTTTTGACAACTCCGTTTATACGTGACCCACAAAGGTTTCGCGCAGTACCTAGGGCCATTTCCGGTCGATGTGCACGACGTTGTGCGTATAGCACTTCAAAACTTTGCTTAGCTGAGTGTGAGACATTTCTTTGCCACTTTTCTTCTAGTATATCTTCATGTTTCTTACCCAGTTTCAAAATTTAAACATTATGATTAGGCCTAAAATTCCGAGAAAATAAGACAGTGAACATTCTTCCCGCAATTGGCATGTGATTTGAGATAGGCAATTGGACGCAAGTGTAGGTAGAACTTGGGAGAAATTCATATTCCGGTGATGGCATTATGGAACCGGAAATTTATCTGGATTCTATCTGGATATTAGGTTTTCAGAAATTATTCCTTTGTCTGCAGTCTAGATTCGGGGTGTCCAGATGCAAATTTTTGTTTCATAACCCAGATAGTGAAAAGTTAAACTAGATTTTTCGGTAGGGCAAAACTGAATAAAATCTTGAAGTATGAAGATCCCATGTTTTGCGCCGTATTACCGACTTTCTAAATTGAAATTCAAAATTAACGGCGACTTCGGTCCGTACACGATGTCCACAAATAAATGTTTATCACAAATGCGAATTAATGAGACGGTAAACAACGAAATAAACTAAACGATTACTGTGGCGAACTTGCGCCCCCAAAAATAGAAGGCTGGTGTCGCAGGTGCAGATGGAGGCGTAATTGTAGGACCGAACGCTGGGGCGAGAATGGCTCTGGTTCTCCGCGAGGCGCCTTTCTCGAACAAGCAACAGTGTTTCCGAATTTTTCAGGTTAACTTGATATCACTGTCATCTATAAATAATTTATGCGCAAAACGAGTAGAACACATGGTGGGGCTGCGGGCTCAAAGATGATCTAGCAAAGTAGAGAGCTGGGCTAGTTGGTGGAAGTTGAACATGGTACAGGTGTAACGGTGCGTAACAACAAAGATTAAGAAAAGAAACACACAACACAAGACGAGCGCAGACTCGCAACTAAATGTTTAAAAATAAAAACAGAAAAAAAAACATAAAAGGCACACTCAACCACACATGCACCACCCAAACTGCCTCGTCACAAAGGGCTTCGGCTATCAACACCTCACTGGCCCCACATTCGTAGTAAAAATAAGCATTATTTTTCCGATAACGCCACCTATGGAAGTGTCCGCTCTTTGCGTTGTACTATATCTCTATGCTGAAACGGGTTAGATTTAGGGCGTAAAGACAGCTAGGTGGGGAAGGTATCGTTCTCGTCTAGCCAAAGCTTCACGAGGGAAGTGCCGGTCTTGTAATGATGTGACCAGTTGTTAATAGTTTTATCATGTACAGCCACGCAAGAGGCCCGGAAAAACGCACGGCCTACGTCGCAGGGTGTCAGTGGAGCCTAGGAATTAGGAAGCGGCATGGCCGTCGGCGACCGGTTGTGCGCTGGGTCAGCAGGGTGCTGTACAAACTGCAGCTTTTGCATGAATTGGTAGCGGGTGTTGGAATCCAGCGATAAATGCGGTACGCTGCGGAAAATGTGCATGCAGAGCAAATATAGTTTATTTACTCGTCCATTTCGAAGACTGGCCGATTATATTATATGGCACTTCGGTGAGGCGTTTATTACGCGCATGCGGGGTGGTTATATTATTCGAACCTCACCAGTCGGGACTCAAGAAGTCTTTTTAGTTATGCGATGTGTTGACTTTGTATGGGGAGAGCTTTGCACGAACACTGCTTCGTTCATCCAGGGACACGTTGCTTGGATTGAGAACTGGAAGAGTGGTGCGACGTCTACCTGAAGTACCTGCATTGCTCGAGCACGGCCGGCCTTGACAGTCGCAAAACGACTTGTTAGTCATTAGGTGTTGTGGCTAGGCCGGGGAGAATTTGGATGGGCATCGATGCGCCGGTCGCGACTTCCGAGCTTGTGCAGCGCCAGCACTCGCAGTGGCAACTCCACTACACTTCGGTGTGCCCCCGTTCCACGCTTGTCGCTCATTTTTGGAGGCTGTACCGGAACAATGACTCGGTAACCTCGGGTACACGGCCAGACATTGTGGACAGTGTCTTGTAAGAAGGACGTGCAGTAGTCATGTTGGGCGCAACATCTGGCATATCAAAACGTGGTCCCCTTGTGCTACCCTCAATGGCAGGTACTGCTGGACACGGGCATCTCGGCATCATCACGCCGCACGCCATCACCCCGGTGGCTTCGTGCTGCGTAGAGTAGTCGTAGCTTGCTTGTAGGGTAAGCGTCGGTAGACATGTTTACGTGATTGTGCGTAATGGTAGTTGTTATACAGTTAGCAGCAGGTTTCGTTCGTATGGTTATTGTCTATCGCACCTCGCGAACGGTGCTGTATTTGTAGCTACTTCTGACGTGCAGCCCAGTAATTTTAATTTCAACGTCTTGCAATTCTCTAGCGCTATGGTATATTGTTTAATTTTGTAAGAGCGCGAATCAGTTTTTATGTATTCTATAAGAACAAAATGTAGCATAACGGCTGTATACGATTAAACAACAGTTGAGTGTTGTTGCATGCTTGCTGAGTTAGTAATTCCTTTTATTTGTTTGTATATCTTATGAAAATGTAGCTCTACGACCTTGATAAGTGTACATCTAACAATTTCGGAATCAAGTGCCTGTTTGTGCTGAGGTGAAGATGTGTTTTCGTTATTTTGAATGATATTGAATGCTGCTATTTGCTTGCGTGTGTTTTCCTAGATAGACCACTGGGATGGATATAACTTTAAATTTTTGATTATTTGTGTGCGCCTGACTGCCCGTGTGCGTTGAGAGCGGTGATGCAATGGTCTGGTTTCTGAACGGTGCGATGCCGGATCGAACTTCCCAGCGAAAGAATGTTCTCCTTGGGCATGCCTTGTTTAACACTCTCGCCGCGATCATCAAGAGTGATTTCCATCATCTCCAACACTCAGCTGAGCGCTCCGTTGGCATCTGGTCATCTTCACCACCTCCGCTTCTGACCTTCAAAAGCCCGGGCATTTGGCTTGAGGGGGATGCTGTGGGGTCTCGTCTGCCTCCATTGGATCAACAACCTGTCATCGTAGCCTAGTGGCTGCACGTTATCCACCGCCACGGCATATATATATATGCAAGCTGTTGGTTTCTTTGGTGCCCGAGTGTCACCCTCGCGGCCCATCTAGAGGAGATTGGCGACGGCGGCAGAAGACATCTGGGGACCCCCTGCCAAGTAGTGTCAGCGTCCGAGCGCCTGTACGTGCTGTGGCAGAGCCGGACGGCGTGCTCCAACGACAGACCGCCAACGTCGGGGAGAGAGGTTCACGCCGCTCTGGCACGCGGCGTCAGCGGCGAAAATGTGGATGAAACTGAGAAGTCGGACAACAAAAGAATGGAAGAAAAATCTTTGCGGGAAACGGGCAACGATAGACGTTCGCTGTGTCGGCGACCACGACGCCGAGTCCGGCGACCACTTGGTGACATGATCCGGATTTCGACCCCTGTTCCGACCCTCGACGGTGGCGTCATCAGAGTGTGGTAGGGAGTAGCACCGCGGAGACGATGAAGAGTATACAGAGGCTGCGAACGTCTCCCAGGTTTCCTTGATGAACTTTCCAATCGTAGAAGCTGCGGGCAGAATGTCAGTGGAATAAACTATTTCTGCCGAGAGCTATGCGTTGCTCTGTCACGTTCGTCTGAAGACAGTGGCCTGGGGAATCGGACTAGGGCCTCAGAGACTTCACTACTTGCCGCAGGCTTTTCGTGTCTGCTAGCGTTTATTTACGGCTTCGTGGAAAACGTATCAATATCAAAACTAATCTCTTCACGGGTAAAAATACTGTAGAATTTAGCTCTTTTTTTAAGAACCTTATTTATAGGGTGGCGCGCACCTAGCGATTTAGTAATTAAATATTTTTTCGGGTGTTAAGGGGTCCCTACAATGTCTAAATATCCCGGTATAGAGGTTCTTGTGTTTAATATTTTAGGCATACACTCTCTACAGTCGGTTATAGAGTACTGAACTTTTTCATTTATGACATTTTAGCCATAAATGTCTATTGCTCAGCTACAGAAAAAATAACGAATAGTCGCGCGTCTTTAGTTTTGGAGACACTTTTCTATAACCGGTTACATTTAACTTACTTTTCACACGTCTATAGCACTGTAGTGACACATTTCTATAGCCGGCTACTGATTACTGAAAGGTATCGCACCTATACATTGCTTACAAGCAAATCAATGGATGCGTATCTATAGCTTTCAGGATATAAACCTATCTATAGCTTGACTATAGATATTTGATTGATTTCCATGTCTTTAGCTTTAGGGACATACCCTTTTCTATAATTAGCGACAGGCAATTCAATAGCCGCGCGTCTGTAGCTTCGGAGAAATACTTTTTGTATCTTCACTATTGAAAATAACTCTTCAGCCCTGAATTATTATGGGACGTTCTCAACGCTTCAAACCCCTTCAGCGTAGCAAAGTTGTTCCACCCTTGAAACCGCTTCAGCCCTTCAAACCCACTTTGCCATGCAGACCATTCAGCTATTCAGACCCCATCAGTGATTTGACGTTTTATACGCCCAAATGACTGCAATCTATATAAAAAAGGCAGTTTAAAGCGTGTGGTAGGGTTGCCTTGCCGCATGCCCATCCACGAGGAACAACACGAAGCCGGGATTTCCATAACAAATACTACATTTATTAGAGTAACAGGAATGGGTTGTTAGTACCAAAGTAAAACATAGCCGTAGCGTTCAAACTACACGCCTCCGTGACCTTGGTCCGTCTCCCCCCGTTCTGTAGGTGTGTCCTCCTTTTATTGCCTCTCTGCTCATTCGCTGCTGTGCGCTCCGGACCGGACTGTCTCCTCTTTGGGTAATCGGTAGCGCACCCTGGCGTGGTGGCAGACCCTCACTCCCACAAGAATTATTGGAAATTTATTAAGGACCTTGAGTTTTAAATGAATGTTTTAACTAAACAAAACGGTTACAACCAACTATTACTCATAGAAATAAGAGTTGTGGAGAGGCTTTCTGGTGAACGTTCATATTTTACGAAAACCGGAGAGAGGGAAAAAAAGAAAGGGAATACACATCGAAGTTTGTGAGACTTCGCTGTGCTTGTCCTTTCCTTTTCCCCTCTATCGGTGTTTTTTTTTTTTAAGTATGATTATTCAAACCAGCGCGCAAGCAGCTGTAGGCAAAACTCGATCAGACCAAATAAGGACAACCGAGCACTTTGAAGCAAAATAAATATTCTTGATTATACTCAAAACGTCTCCGGGTGAATTCCTGAGATGTACGGCTGTTAAACTTATGAAACGGAGCAGGTAAACTACACACACACAAACACACTCTCAGTAAAACGTTTTGCGAAAACCACGAACGCGCAACCAACATCCGTCGACGTTAAGAAATCTTGAGCACAGTCAAAATGTCGTCCCTTGGTGCCCTTCACTGTGGCGTCTCCAGCGTCTTATTTTATTGCTGGATGCTCCTGAAGTAGGACGGTCGAAGAGGCGCAAGAAACAGAGCACTCAGAAATGTTCTTGATCCGCCCGCCCAGCTGCTCTAGAAGTTAGGTCCTACGCATGGGACGGGAAGCAGACACCGAGCGTCCACTTGTTGTTCTGCACTTACTTTCCGCTCATTGATGTAAAATAAAACAAAGCGACTAGCTTAAAAGTAAGTCTGTATTTCGACTGACGAAAACAGGTTATCTTCAAAGTAAGAGAAAAATGTCCCACTCCATTCTTTCTTCACACCCACTCTTCCTCTAGAGCGAGGAGTTGGCTCCCTATGGTACTCATTGTCCAACCTGTAAAACACAAACTAAAAGTACACGGACACGGCGATGGGGACGCGTTAGCCAAGGTGACGACAAGAAAGGAACGGGGGAACGTCTCTTTAATTATCAAGACTGGTTGTGGCCTCCAGATACAAAATGACCAAGCGGCTCCCCCGACACACATATCGTGAAGGGTCGCGAGATCTATCAAATACACCCGTTAAAATTATTTGATTGACTGCTCTGGTTTCACGGAAAGAATTGGAACATATGCTACAGGCCTTTCAAAAAAATTATAATGGGTCTCTTGCACCCTTTAAGAATTTTGACAGTCGCACTGGCCCCAGAAAAAATTTGAAATCACAAACCCCTCAATCATTTTTAAAGCCCGACCTATAAAAAGGTTTTCCGCAAAGTAGACAAATATTCTTCGGTACCCTTCCCATTTCCATCTCTCCCATTGCTATCTGTCGGAGGGGAGGCGTGGGGACTCTTTTTGTTGCTGTATCAAGTGGTTGTATAAGCAGGAATAAGCTCCCGGCTCATTCAGCCCTAGGATGCAGCAACGAATGGAGTCCCCATCCATCGGGATACCAGTGGAGAGGGGGAAACGGGAATGGTGGCAAGGAAAATTTTCCTATCTTGCGAAAAAATACTTTTAGAGCGCAGCTCTTAGCGCCCGTTTCCGGCTTGAGCGGCGTGGGCGTCGGCGTCGCCGTTGGCGTAACCGCGCGGTGCATGATGGGACGCGTGACGTCATTGATGACGTCATCAGTGACGTCATTGATATCGTCATTGCTACTGATGACGTCATCAATGACGTCAGTGATGGCGTTATCGGCATCGTCGTCGTCAATGATGACGTTATCAGTGACGTCACTCGTGACGTCATCGGCATCTGCATCGTCATCGTCATCGTCCCTGATAACGTCATCAGTGACGTCACTGATGACGTCATCAGCATCGTCGTCGTCACTGATGACGTCATCTGTGACGTCACTGATAACGTCATCAGCATCCACATCCTCATCGTCTTTGACTACGTCATCAGTGACGTCACTGATGACGTCATTGGCATCCGCATCGTCGTCGTTACTGTTGACGTCTTCGGCATCGTCACTGATGACGTCATCAGTGACGTCAATGATGATGATGCCACTAGTGATGATGACGTCAACAGTGACGTCACTGGTGACGTCCGTGATGACGCCATCGTCATCGTCACGTGACCTCATAGGAGTCACGTGACCCCGTGAGGTCACGTGACCCCGGTGACGTCACGTGACCTCGTGAGGTCTGGTGACCCTCTTGAGACGATGGCGACGCCACTCGGAGGGAGGAGTAGCAGACAGGATGAGGAGGTGAGGAGGAGGGAGGAAGGATATACCTTCCCCTCAGTACCCTTCCCCTCCTCCTCCTCAAGAGCTGCGCTCTAATCCGGCGTTACAGGGCGCCCGTTTCCGGCTTGAGCGGTGTCGCCGTCGCCGTTGGCATCGGCGTAACCGTGAGGTGACATGACCCGCCCTGAGGTGACGTGACGCCCCTGACGTCACATGACCCTCTGAGGTCACGTGACCCCCCGTGACGTTACGGGGTCACGTGACCTCAGAAGGAGTAGCAGGCAGGATGGCGAGGTGAGGAGAGGGAGGAGGGATAAACCCTCTCCCTCAGTACCCTTCGATCCTCCTCCTCAAGAGCTGCGCTCTAGTTCGGCGTTACAGGGAGTTGTAAACGGCTTTCATTTTAGAGCGCAGCTCTTAGGCGCCCGTTTCCCGGCTTGACGGCGTCGCCGTCGCCGTCGGCGTCGCCGTCGGCGTCGGCGTAACCGCGCGGTGCATGATGGGTAAATTTTCCCGCTAAATTTAGCGGAAAATTTTCCCGCTAAATCTAGCGGAAAATTTTCCCCGCTAAATCTAGCGGAAAATTTTCCCCGCTAAATCTAGCGGAAATTTTCCCGCTAGATCTAGCGGAAAATTTTCCCCGCTAAATCTAGCGGGAAATTTTCCCCGCTAAATCTAGCGGAAAATTTTCCCCGCTAAATCTAGCGAAAATTTTCCCCGCTAAATCTAGCGGGAAATTTTTCCCGCTAAATTTAGCGGAAAATTTTCCCCGCTAAATTTAGCGGGGAAAATCCCCCCCTTCCGCGAGGTCACGTGACCCCCGGCCACGTGACCCCCGTCTCCGAGGTCACGTGACCCCCCCCCGTGCCTCCCCCTCCTCCTCAAGAGCTGCGCTCTAGTTCGGCGTTACAGGAGTTGTAAACGGCTTTCATTTTTTTGAAGTGGACAAAGCCTTTGAGCCAACTGTGATGGTGACCACCCGGAATATATGCGGGGTGGTCACCATCACAGTTGGCACAGTTGTAATTTGCTCTGCAAGCATCAGCAGGGTGGTCTTTGCTACTGCATCTGGCAGACGTCTCACGACCACGGCAAGCGGGCGAACCATGACCATAGCGCTGGCAGCGGAAGCAGCGGAGAAGATTTGGAATTTACTGCCGCACTCCGCAATTGATGTAGCCTGCTTTTACTGAAAAGGGCAGAGGCGGCAGAGAGCGGAAACTTGAATAAATGTGTGTAGTGAACCGCTCCTCGCCATCCCGTTTAATTTTTATTCGTTTTGCGGCAACAACACCTTGACCTTGCAGGCCCTCCGTAATTTCTTCCTGGGAGCTGTCTTCCAGTTCATCTTCCAATATCACGTCGCGGATGATGTTGAGTGTGTGGTGACGGAAAACAGTCACCTTGAGGCCATTAATATTTTGAATATTCAGCAGAGCTGTGGCCTGGCATTTTTGGAACACCTCAACAAGAAGGTCGCCTGAAAAGAGCTTTTTAGCTTCATATTTTATTCCTTGTGTGCTTTGGAGAACCTTAGCAACAATGAAGGCAGACACCTTGGACAGAGGTTTAGTAGTGTCCTCAAAGTGCAGTAAAAAAACCTGGTAAAGTGGTCGTTAGAATTGGGGCTGTCTTTGTTCAGGAACGTTGAAAGGGCTTCGGTGCAGACTCTTTATAAGGCCGATCAGATTGTTTTAGCTTGGAACCTATAAGAGAGGAATGGTGTTCGGAAACTGCGCTGCACCACCCACCACCGAGCCCAACAAGGGGGTAGGTAGAGCCCCATAACAAATATGGCCTCGCTGAGTATTTTCTACACTACCAGTGCTGCCCAGTAACTATAACCAAGAGTGGGTCTGGATAAGAAAATCTGTTACCACCTAAGGTTAGCCCTTACCGCCAAGGGAGGTGAAATAGGAGAATGGGATGTGATAGGTATTGTAGAGAAAAAGGAAAGATAAAAGCGAAGATCAGAGGGATAGTAGAAGTGGCGACTGATTGAATCATCCTGGTCGGGCCAAGCCAGGACGCCCATCAACGGTTAGCGGGGCCAAATTGGTGCTATTGCCTCCCCCGGGGGCCGCGAAGGTCCAAACCTACCCGGGTTCGACTCAACCACCAGGATGCCCATTTCCACGTGCACGGGAAAGCCACGCACAGCCAGACGTGGGCGGGCGAACCCGCATGACTCGGGGTCCGTGGAGACGCCACTCTCCAAACACCTGCTTTCACAGGGGCCTTCTGCGGAGGAGGTGAGATGGGCTCGTACTATCGAAATGAGGGTGCCACAGTTTGTTCAAAGCTTCAGCGCAGGAAGCGTATAAATTCTCTTTGACAGTTTGCTGCTCGCCCAGGGTCACGTTAAACGGATAGTCTGGCGATTTTATTAGGTAACTCTACTAACTATATTTTCATAATCACTGGCAATTACGCTTTCCGGTTTGCTATTTAGTGTCGAAATATTAAGAAAAGTTATTGTAAAATCAGCAATAAAAAATAATGACAAAACCAATGTTCAAATATACCCGCGATTATCAGTGCGGCGTCATCAGGGGAAGGCAGGCTTGGAGGTCAAGCGAGCGGTCCAAAGGTGAACTACGCCCAACCTTTGTTTCGTGTTGCTGCCCGGGTGTGGAGCGAGCTTCCAGAGCATTCATTTGCAGAGTGAAATGGCTTGTAATCTGTTGGGAACAAAGTCTCTCGTCCGCAAAGAGAACCTAGGCTTCCGCCGACCTCTGTTTTAATTCTTGCCAGTGCAGAATGTTTCTTTGAAAAAAAACGAAAAACACTGTGAGGACTCTACAATGCTTATTTGAATATCTTCAAGAACAAATATTTTTTTGCCCAATATTTGGTTCGCTATTTCAGCGATGTTTGCTGCTTTGTTTTTATATTTCCAGGCAAATCGAAAACCAATAAAAGAACGCCAGAATAACCGTTAATGACGATTGATCGTACCTGTACAAGCGGTTATTTCCGGTGGGTTCTCTCGGGACACCATGAAAAGGATTCGATAGCCGCGGTACGCTTCAAGAAATGATTCAATTACGGCACCGCCGTGCTGCCTTATCGAGCTAAGTCTGCTTTTCCGCTGTCATTATTATGTAAATAATGCTCGAAAATAACGGCTTGAAATCTACTTTCAATCATCTTGTGAAATATTGCTCTCTCCCAAGTCTCGTTTTTACGATCGGTGGTGCGTTAATTTAGGGAAGCAAATGTTGTCTTGTCCTAACCCTGCCGCGGATGAAGTCATCATCAATCGAAGTCACAATCATTTTCTTCCGTCGCCCTATACGACACAAGATAGAAAAATCTTATTGCCTTTTTCACAACTGATATCGATGTCGTTCCATCGATCAGCAGTGAGCTTCGCTTTTTTCGGTCACGCCTGAAGACGATGTAGTTATTCTCGTCATAGGCGCACAGAACACGAACACACTATTTTCTCGGCAGAAGAGACTGATATATTACGCCCATCGGTGCTAGCACGCCTGGGTACTTAGACTGCAACTAAAATGCATGAATTCAGTCTTTAAATGTACGTTGATATTCGCACGTGGCTTCATTTTTACGTGCGCATTTTTCTAATTAGAAACAGTCAGGCTGCATTTACCTGCCAGAGCATGTTTCAACAGCAGAGCAGAAATCTAACGAAAGGTGGACACGAGAGGAAGACAAAGTTAAATCTGGTAGGAATCCATTTTTATACATAGTATTGGCGTTTATATGTGCCCGCTGGGCATCTGCTCTAAACAAACATGTCACTCTGTGAAAAGTTGTGCAAAAAAAAGGGGCCACACGCTTGTATTTTTCAGCCGTTTCGGCTTTAAATAATCAAAAACTTGTAAGGAAAGACAGGAAAATGTTCCTTCAATTTAGCTCTAAAAAGGGCAGCTCACTCATGTCTAGTTCCGTCATTACTGTCTACATTGGCGTTGTAGTATCATTTGATTAGAAATGCAAACTGCTAAATTATATTTTTAATGCATTATTTGTTTTATGGAGCAGTAGAAAATAATCCAGCATGTTTGTTTATTCATATTTTGCTTCTAAAAACCCGGAAAACAAGAAAAAAAGTTATTTAATCTTGACAAAAAAAATAGTTCTCGGACATATACATTTTGTAGTGTATATAAATTATAGTTTAATAAAAACGTAATAGATTATGATTATATTGATATACCAAGTACCTAAAAAAACGTAACACTGATGATAAAAAGAAAAAGAAAAACCTAAGCCGTTCTAGTTGCCCTTCCAAAATTGTAGTTTCAATGTCATAAAAGTTGTATTTATTTTTGTGCGCGTGATTGATTTTCCTCTCGAGATTACTGTTAATTCCTGGGCATTAAATACACTGCGTGTGATTTTCTCCCACCGCAGATTTGCGGAGCGCATCAGGAATTCACGCGGCAGTCTCGTTCCAGACGCACGCGTGATGCACGGCTTCCACATAGGCCAAAGAATTGCCGGCACGTACGATAGTCCCTCCACCATCATCTGGAAGGTGAGCGCCACCAATATTCTCAATGCGGTCTCCCAGTTGCAGAAGCTTGTTTTCTATGGCATATTTCTCGTAGGGCTTTAGTCAATACAAATGTCCAGTTCTAGATGGCAAGATTCCCCTAATAGACTCAAAGCAATAGAAATACACTGGCACTCTTGGAGGGAGAGAGAGAGAGATGGCGAGACAGGTGGGGAGAAGGGGAGCTTCGCTTGGTCTTCACCTCCTCCATAAAATTTGAGCAATGAAAATTGTTCATTGTGTTGAATTCAAATGTTTATATTCCTCTTTTTGAACATGCTGCGCATTATATTTCAACAGAAACGTCAAACTTTAGGGTTTTAACACGTAATGCAGCAGTTATTTTTGAAAAACGGCGAACATGCTTTCACTACTCGCCAGTTACGAGAGAGCGATGTGCCTACGCGGCTTCTTCGTAGTAAGCGCCTTGCTCAGCGTTGCCACTCATGGTCGCAGCTTATCTCGCCGTTATTCTGCGCGATATAACAACGAGAAGTACCTGGAGTGGAGAGCATGCTGGTAAGGATAATATAAATAATGGAAAGAACACTAAAACACAAGGACGGACAGATGATTTCCAACTTCCCGATGTTCCCACTGACCAGCGCGTTCTCAAAAAAAGCTTCACCGATCTGTCGAAATCTTTGTGCTGAAACGTTTCGTCGTATTATGCCGAGCTTTTTTCTGTTATGTGGAGCAGGAACCGGAAAGTAAAACAAATATTCGAAAATTACACCGGTTTACTTCTTTGTCGGAGAAGGACCCACGAATATGCCAGTGCTTACGTTACCGACGATAATAATCTCCGGAGAAGGGTAACAAAGGGGAAAAAGGACAAACGCCATCTTCAAACACATGACGTTACCTGTATACCCGAATAAAAAAATCCATCAGGGTAACCCTGTTTGGCAGCCAATGTTTTCTAGTTGGACCTGCTGACTGTGCCTGACTGTACGTCAAGCATGTCTGATTGGCCAACAAGTTACTCTGAACGACAGTCAAACTCCAGTCTGACTCCGCTTGTCGGCTTTCTGACGGTTTCCTGGTGGCAGTCGGCCGCCGCGAAATGCCGTCAAGATTTCTTGGTGACGATTCTGATTGTACATCGATTGTCTCTGACTGTACATCAAAAGCTTTGACGGGCAGACAGACGTACGCCCAAAGGACGTAAATTTCGTTCGAATACCACTATTTCGTCAAATTAATGAATGCGAAAAATAATCTATGCACGAGAAAACGATTTCGGGACGCCAGCCCATAAAACCGCTGATGTTAGAGATATGACAAGCAGGGCACCCGACTAGCCCTGATCAGAAGCCGCCGAAACGCCGAACACGCCACTTTCGCTTCGCCCGCAGGCAGTGTTGCCGAATCGTGGAAATTTCCCATATTGTAGGGAAAAGCATAACAGCTAGGGAAAAAGAAAAACCAGAATTTAAACACATAGAAAACGTGTGAAATATTTTTCAGCAAAAAAGCTGAACCAACTTTTGTGTAATTTTCTTGTCTATATCGAACAAGAGATGGGAAGTGGCACTACAGCTGCTCACAGTTTCCGTTTCGAAGAGGCCAATCTAATTAATCACGACTTCACATCATCTTTGTGCTGCAAGCCTGCCGGTGCAGTACCGCCGGTTCGTGCGCTTTCCTCACCGCTAGCTGCACACACGTCATCCTGTCAGTGCGATAGATCATGGATTGCACAGTGGGTGCGGTCCCTTCACAACACGAAAACGAGCAGGCGATTTTAGTTTAGTGTAGTTAATGGCCCGCTTGCCTTCATTTAGTTCCCCTGGTTCGTTCAACCAATGTATAGTGCGGAAAAGAAGGGGAGGAGATTAGTTCGCAGAAAGTCAACTTCTACATTTCGTAATTTATGCGATGCAAGCTTCTACAAAACAAACATGCGGGAGGTGTTGCTGCACTTAAATATACTTGGCGTCATGCGTATCTTAAAAACGACTTCTGTATCTAAAATGGTGTTGTGGAGAAAAAAAGAGAATTTTCGCCGCTCGACGAGGGAAAAACCGAAGTGGCAGTGTGCAACACTGCCATAGAGGCTTCGCCTGAGCTTCATGAACGATCGCTCTCGACTCGTTTTGTTTGCCGCTGCTCCAACCTGTCGATCCTGCCCGGGCTCTAGAATGTCTTATGTTTTGGTAGAATTTCTACTCACACAGGACCCAGCCTGTCGTGAGTTCCGACGATGTAAGGGACTTTAGCCGTGTAGTTGAAGACGACAAGGTGTACCCAGGTCTACTGGGCCGGAGACGCGCGTGAACAAAAGGATCGTTCTACGACGCGAAAGTACTCTACACGGCAGGTAGTAGAACTGAAGTACGGCGATTGATGTACGAGTGCTTTGCATAACATGCTGAAGGCTTAACTGCATATGCAACCGAAGCATTTCTATTCCTTTAGAGCGATGCGCTCATTGTCGGGATCTCGCGCTGCAATAGTACATTGCTCCTGATTCGGTCCCGGAGAGGTTTTGGCTAGCATGGCATGGGCTATTTGCCTTACCGCTGTGTCGCACCTCAAAATTATTGTGTCATGAAGAGTGCAGACAAAAAGCATCCGCTGAGCGTAGTTCAAATATGTCTGCTGCTCGCGTTCGTCCGTGGAAGCCAGGGCTGTCTGTCGTAGCATGCATGCTTGCTCTCTAGCTTCAACGGAGTCGCATAGGTTTTGAGAACTAAAGTGTATACGGTCGTCCCGATAGGTTCAGGCATCGATGGGCGTTCTCTTGTGAAACATGCTTACGGTGCATGTGGTCCCGTTTGTAAACGAATGTCCCTTTTGCCTGAAAGACGCAAATTTCAAAAGGGGAAAAAAAAATGATCGGGTACACACTTTTCCTGATTTTTTGATGTCATGAATTACATTAATTTTAAGGATTTCTGAACCGTTTCACAGCCATGCAAGATGGCCACCTCGGCTTGTGAATCGTTTCATAGCCATCCAAGATCGCCACCTCGGAATTTATATAAAGAGTAAAGCTATACGTACTCCGGAGTGCACTTCGGACGGAAATGGCTATACGCACTCCAGTAAACTCGTATAAAACTGATGGTCAAATCGAGTTTTCTAAGCTATGGCATAGCATAGGGGTTAAGGTTGTCCGCTTTGTACGCAAGTGGCGCGGGTTCGATCCGCATGATGTATCTGTCTTTTTTCTTCTTTTTTTCTCGAACATTTTTGTTTTGTCGAGGCATTTGGCGATATTTATGAGTGCGTATAGCCATTTCGTCCGAAATGCACTCCGGAGTGCGTATAGCTTTACTCTTATATAAATGCTGCCCTTGTTAATGAAATTCCCTTGGCAGTGGCAGTCAGTACGTCATCTGATGGACCATCAGAGGCACGTTCCACCAGGGCTGCTGACTGGCAGTCAGTGTCCCAAATTACGCAGCTTGATGGAATTTTCAAAGAGAGTAAAAAAGTAAAATCAAGAATAAATCTGTTTACGAGCCGATATCCAGCTACGTCCAATAACGCCGCCATTTTTTTCTTCTAAGTTTGCCGCTTTTATCACTGTCGCTGGTCGTTTCCAACATGATCAACATCCACCAGCTCGCCTGCACTTTCAAAGAATTTTAGTTAGCAGCGAACCCGCTTGAATAAAGTAACATAATTTCCTGCAATGCACGTAATTTACATGGATCAAAATGCACTGTCCTGTCCCCCCCCCCCCCCCAAAAAAAAAAAGAAACAAAAAAGCCGCTACATCTCGTTAGTCACCGGCACTGAATTTCCCATTTTGTCTCTGCTCGAGTTTCACAAGTTGGAACACGCTTCCTCGTCTCGTGAGCTTGGAGCGTGTATGCGCAGTTGAAGCATGGCGAAACGAGCGAATGTGAAAACCGCTCATCCAAATGAGACGACGTGTGCTATGCCTTTGTTTATCATGCCGGCTCCCATGAGGGGCTCGCGCGCTCTTCGAAATTCTGACAATGAAGTGACTAAGCGTGAAGTGCCTAGGCAGGATTTTGGGCCAAAAGCTCTCGAGATAGCGAGTTTAAAAGCGAATTTGGTATGCTGCGCTTCAACTCAAGTTGTACTGCAGCGA
>JAZHYW010032408.1:0-49212 GCA_037355805.1 Ixodes ricinus | reverse complement strand
TAGGAAGTCACTAAACAGTCGCTATATTCGCCAGGAAGTCACTAAAATATTCGCTGAATTCCGAAAAGCCACGTTAATGTCGTATCTACCTACATTAGAGAGTTTTAGTAGATCGTTCCGATACCTCCGATACCCCCGGTAGCGATACTATATATGTAAAGCGCAAAGGTGGAGGCAGAGTATCGGGTATCGTTATAGGAGTCATCGGAACGATCTACTAAAACTCTCTATTGTTTTAGATTATGAGACACGGTATGCATGTACGAATGACTTGCACTCGTTTCCCTTTCTTTATTTGCCTCTCACTGCCTTTTGTACTCCATTTTAGCTTTTTGAAGAAGGCTCTCAAAACAACTCGAGATTGAGTTAGGGGTACCCCGCGTCTCTTAACCTTTTTGATTGTCGTTCAAGACTGATTTTCATCTCGTGATTGCCACTTTTTTTTTAATGCGAATATTAATGCGAATAGCATTCTTTGGATACTTCACGCACTTTTCGTCTATGTATCTATCTATCTATCTATCTATCTGGCTATCTAACCTCTTACGCCGCGGGTCGATAAATAAATAAAAAAGACCGGCGCCGGCTGGGGATTCGAACCGTTGACCCTTTGATCAGCAGGCAGACGCGCTAACCACAGAGCTATGAAGGCAGTCATTCAACGCACTCTAAACATTTGTTTATATCTTTACCATAGGACGCGCTTTGCAGCGCTGTCACAGCTACCGGTGCGCGCGCGTTCCATGCACGAGGGCTCAGTTCCGCTCTCGTGAGGCTGAGCCACTGCCGCTAGCTCACCCTCTCCCGCGCTCGGGAGACGCTCGTAGCGTGCAGCCTCACGAGAGCGGAATGAGCCCTCGTGCATGGAACGCGCGCGCACCGGTAGCTGTGACAGCGCTGTAAGCGCGTCTATGGTAAAGATATAAACAACCGTTTAAGTACCGTTGGTTGAGACTAGCTGAGACGCCAGAAAGTCTGGTCGGTACCATTTTGAGTGTTTGTGCGTATGGCGCGTGCTTTGCTCGCCTTCCTAAAGTGACACAAACGCACGTGCTGGGCTGCGGAGATCGTGCGCAGGGCTGTGAAAGTGTCAACAAATTTAGAATCGCCTCAAGAGTGGGCTGGCGTATCTAGAGTGTGCCGGCCACCTGACGAACGCATAACTCCGCACCGTTTGATGCTATTCGCATTAACGTAGATAATCATTCCCAAAGGATGGGTTCTGCTAATTTTCAGAGCCGGACTTAGTCATGTCAAGGCTATACCCCTCTTTACCAGTTTAGAGTGAGCACTTTCAAACAAAACCAGGCTTTTTTTAGTTCGCGGGCAATACTGCCAACAGACATGTTCTTCATAAAAAAAATATCAAAATGTCTAAAAACTGAATGCAGCTATTCACAGGCAATTCCCAGGTAAAATTAAGTTCACCTGACACCTCCCTGAACAGTTCGACAATCTTCTCAACGTTTGGCGGAGAGCACGTGGGTACGTGGGCGCGGGAGCGATGGTCTGCAGTGTTGACAGTGTCGACTTTTCTTTTTAAGTGTGGCGCTGAATTGAGCCTATATCTAAAGCAAACTCGGCTAGAGAAGCAAAAGGGTTTAGCCCGCGAGCATCTCTAAAATTGTTCAAAATAACAAGATTACGGTTAAACAACAAAGTCGCTAAAAAAGTCGCTAGCCGCTAAATTAAAAAAAATTCGAATTGCTAAATGTATAGAAAATCGCTAAATCTAGCGACAAAATCTCTAAAATGGCAACACTGCTGACAGTCACACGAAGACACAAAAAGCAGGTGGGGAGGATTTGCAAAAGGCGAGGTCGCCTTTTGCACTCTTACTCAAGCTCAAGCCCGCCCGCTCCGTGAGCGGGCAGGGGAGCTTAGCCGCTCCGCAGTTAAGCTCCCTCTGCATTTTCGACCCTTTAAAGTAAAAAAAAAAAAAACGAAGACCACTTATAAAAGAAAAAAAAAAAAAAAAAAAAACCTGCTGTACAGCCAAAGCTACAGGGGAGAGAGTGTATCCAGACCTGTTCAACAGTAGGGGAAATAAAGGACGGGGGAATCCCAGCCCTTCTCTGGAATGATATGAAACGGAATGAAAAGAAAGGCCGCTTCTGCCGGTGACCTTGTCGCCTTCCCTAGTCTGTCAGCGTTCGGCTTCCATTGTGGGCCTCAGAAAGATAATCTCCTTTCTTGAGAGCGAAATGGAAGGGGTGCTTATGTTTTGCGGTCTTGTCGCCACCCGATAGGCTTCAATTATTTTCTCTCCCGACTCGCTCGCATTGGCCTCCCATGGCTGTCGTGCCGGCGAAATTAGGAGCGCAGCCGGGACATTTCCTCCCGTGAATGACGATCAGGTGCTGAGAATCCGAAGCAGATCTTTCGGCGTCCATTTGATAGTCTCGGAGTCGGTCGTTGAGGCATCGCCCCGTTTGCCCGATGTACTGTACCTGGCCCCGCAGGACAGGGGGATCGCGTACACTTCCTCCGCTTCCTCTCCTTCCCCCAAGATTTCCCTTTCCCGAACTCCTACGGAGCGGGCGGGCTTTGAGCTTGAAGCCGAAAATAAATGTTGTTGAAGTTGAAAGATTGTCCTGTCTGTATCGTCCCTTATGTGTCTCCACTTTCTAAATGTTTAAAAAGTACCAACACGCTAAAATAGGACAAGTTCCGGGATTTCATTTTAATTCCCTGAAGTGTGATGCGGGAGCGGCGCCACGGAGCCCCGGTCGTTTCCGCTCTTTGTTATCGCTAGGATTTGACAGTGCTCAATCACAATGCAAGACACGCACAGAGCCACGCTCGCTCTTCCAATGCGCCGCCTAATAATGATATCTGTTGAGGAGACGTAGGCACATCAGTCTCGCGCAGCGTTAGCTCGATGGCGGTACTTTCTGTAAAGGCCCTGTCACACTGAGGCAACAGTTGGACAACTCTATCCGGCAACACGGGGAAATCGTGTTGCCGGCGACCCTGTCACATCGAGGCAACAACAACAGTCGGGCAACATGTTGCTGCCGCCCGGCAACCGTGTTGCCCGATTTGTTGTCCGACAACCCTGTCACACCGCGCTGACGGCGAGGACAACACGGGGAACACTCCGCCATCTTGATTGTTTACCTTCGTTCGTGTGCGGCGCGGAATCGCTGGAAATGTGACTCTACAAAGTGCTAGTGCGTTCGAAGGGCCGGAAATTACTACGGTACGACATCATCCAGTGACTGTGATTAGAAAACTTGACACGGGGAGTATTTTCCGCTCTTTATTTTATCAAAATGTTCTTCATTCGCTGACAAAGCAGATAGCCCTAACCGAGGAAAGTGACATCGCTGATATATGTTCGGGATTTACGCCACCGTATGAAGTGTTTCTGCCCGGTTCTTTCTTTCATGCAATTCCTATTTCTACTGTAAAATTGAGTTAACACCGGCAGTACCCCAAAGCGTCTTTTGTAGCGTGGTGTTGAACTGAACAGGCGGCTTTGACTGAACTGACAGTGCTTCAAAACAGCGACACTGACACGATCGGCCTTCATAACAATCGGTGGAATAAATATTTTTCAACGCTGTCTATTTGCCTACCGCCTGCTATGTGATCGCTTCATTCGCCAAAACGTCCTGGGTATTTTTAAAACAAATCAGGTGTCTGGTAGCGGCTGTTTCCAAGTTCCAAGCATCAACAATCATGATCAGAGTGGTCGTTTTAATGCTTCGATATTTTATTCTTTGGTTTTCTGGATTATTTCTATTATACTTTATCAGCGGGTGAGTAGGCATGCCATTTTATTTCATTATCAGTAATGTGAGCTGGTCTCTCGGCAGTTTTAATTTCAAAACCAGTGAACGTTCACGACCGTAGCTGTGACCATTTCGAAAATCGCTTTCCGTAAGCAAAAACATTAATCAAAAATATTTTAGCTGCACGCCAGCCCTAATTATTGTTAAATAACGTTTTCCAAGCCTTTATTTGAGTAAGACGTTATTGATAGGGGACTAACTCTACCATCGAAGCTATCTATGTTGTCGTGTTGCCGGCCCGAAATTCGCTCAGCCAGCGATCAGGGCAACACACGTTGTCCAACACGAGTTGCTGCTGTTTTTGTTGCCGAAAGCTGTCATACCGAGGCAACATTTTAGTTGTCGTCCATGTTGTCGTGCTGTTGCCGCGATGTGACAGGTTTGTCGGACAACACGGGAGCGAGCAACAAGTTGCCCGACTGTTGGACGACGTGTTGTGTTGCTGTTGCCGTCGTGTTGCCTCAGTTTGACAGGGCCTTAAAGGCGCATTCAAACCGAGGATGTAAGCAGTCGCGCGATGCGACTGAATCGCATCGCAAAAAACAAAATAATTAGATGATCACTCTGGCGTGCGGGATAAGCGAGTCCAACACCTTCGTTGGCAAGTCGCTTCTCACAAACTCTCGATCCGAACGCCGTTGATGGGCTCAGCCTCTCCGCTACTAGATCGCATCGCAAAAAGTCAAGTCAGCCAGCGACTGCTCAGATCGCGTCTCTTTTTGCCCGCGCTGGTCACTTTTGTGATGAAAGTTATCGCGCGACTAGATCGCATCGTCGGTGTGAACGCGCCATAATGTCGAACCAGTCTCACGGCACGTCCCGATATTGGCGTGTGTATCTACGCGCGAGTACAACATCCGGCACAATTTGCTTTCGCAAGTCCTGGTCCAGCCGCGTCAAAACGTTCAGCCAACCTTTGGACTGGAGAAATCAAGAGACACCCAAAATAAGATAAAGTGGCCAGCCGAATGAAACTTGATTTCTATTTAATTAAGATGAAGACCACCCGCGTACATCAAGTACCTCATCAGCCGAACTCCAAGGCCGTAAGCCTAGTTCTGGCACTTGTTTGGCAACTTTGGCCCGTAGCTGCCAGATGACAGCCGAACTATCGGGAAGCGAAGCCTAACTTTGGCACTTGTTTGGCGACTTTGGCCCGTAGCTGCCAGATGACAGCCGAACTATCGTGAAGCGAAGCATAACTTTGCACTTGTTTGGCGACTTGGGCCGTAAGATGCCAAATATCAATTGAACTACAAGGTAGTAAGCCTAACTCGGGCACATCTGTGGCGATTTTGCTGAAGGTGCCAGATGACAGCGGAACTATCAAAAAGTGGAGCCTAACTTTGCATTTGTTTGGCGATTTTGGCCCAAAAATGCCCAATATCTGCCGAGCTACTGGGCAGTAAGCCTAACTCTGGCATTTGTTAGGCGATTTAGGCCCAAAGATGCCAGATGACAGCCGAACTACCAGGCAGTGAAGCCTACCGAGGCAGCACACGACGTTGGGCCAACATCGGTATTTGATCGGCAAACGATGGACCAATGTTGGGCCAATGTGGCAGTCGCACTACCAATATTGGTGGTGCACTGGTGTATACTGGACAACATTGGCCTGTGTTGGCCGACGGCTTTCCAACGTATGGCTACCGATTGGCTTATGCTGGCCAACATTGGCATATATCAGACGATGGCTTACCAACGTTGGTAATTGAATGGCTTAGGCTGGCCAACATTGGCCAATCCCAGCCAATGGCTTAGCAACGTTGGCAATCAGTTGGCTTAGGCTGGCCAACATTGGCCTGTCTTAGCCAATTGGTCACAAACATTGGCAATCAACTGGGTTAGACTGGCCAACATTGGTATATGTTAGCCAACGAGTTGCCAGCATTGGTACTCGATTTGCTTAGGCTGGCCAACATTGGCCTGTTTTAGCCAATGGGTTACCAACATCGGTAATTGATTGACTTAGGCTGGGCAACATCGGCCTGTCTTAGCCAGTGGCTTACCAACGTTATAATTAATTGGCTTATTTTTAATGTCAGCTGATCGCGCACGCTGAGAACAGTCTGTAGCTATGGCTCCGGGAGAGAACGATTCTTCTGTTTTCACATGCACAGCAAGTTAGCAACTGAATTAGAACGCTGTATGCATTGCGAGCTGTAGCAATTTTGAACGTCCGCGAAGAAAAACGCCGTAGTCGGTGACAGGTTAAAAATAAACGCTGGGGAGGAGATCGCCTCCTCCCGATCCTTCGCTCTGCAAAAGGGGAAAGAGATGGGAGGAGCTTTTACTAGCTGTCACCGACTAAAACTAACGCGCGTCATCCCAAAACTGATAGCTATGCTCTGTAAATACACACGAAATACAAAATGCACGCTTCCTTCGATTTGTGTGTATGTTTATAAGGCAAAAAGCATAGTGCCTCTTCTCTTATGCCCATTTAGCGACGCAGCCAGGAAACGTTTCCAAGGGGGGGGGGGGAGGCAGGGTTCAATTCCGAAAGCTTCACCCGCCTCCCCAGTACCTACGACACGGGTGTATCGTCAGCTGTATTTTGAAAATCTCAAAGCAACTTGCTTTGCTGAGCCGCGAAACACGGCCTATAATTCAGACCGAACCAGACAAAATTAAAAATAAATAAAAAGCACCAATATTTTTAGCGAAAAATAAAACCTTAAAACAAATATCCAGCGATTGATTAAGGAATTACATGTCTTCACGAATAAAAAATCACGTTGAATTAAGATCTCGATCACCCTATGTTTGAGGTAGGAGCTAGGTGACATATGTCGATGCGCATTTCAATCTGCAAACAAAGGTTATCACGCAACATATAACAGAAGAAGCTGGGGCATTATGTCTGCTTGCCCAAAAATGACTTCAAAGTGCGTACAAAATACAACTGCAGTAATGACCACGGTAGTGACAACTGCCGCAGAAATATAAACTGTGTAATAGAGCCGATGGGTTACCAACGTTGGCAATCCATTGGTTTAAGCTGGCCACCATTTGCCTGTCTTAGCCAGTGGCCTACCAACGTTGATAATTGATTGGCTTAGTCTGGCGAACAGTGGCCTGTCTTAGCCAATGGCTTACCACCATCGGTAATCGATTGGCTTAGGCTGACCAACGTTGGCCTGTCTTAGCCAATGGGTTACCAACTTTGAAAATGTGTTGGCGCAAGGTATCAGGGTGCCTAGTTTTCTGGAATCGAGCTTTAAAAACGAATGAAGTACTCTAGGCAATGAAAATCACTGTTATAAGAAGGCGTATTGGTAAAAAGGCTGCTAGGAAGACCCTGTAATGAAATAAGTTATTCACGAATTAAAACAAATTGGCACTTTATTAAATACTTATTTGAGGGCAAAGGTGTCAATTATAAAGTTTTATTTTGAATAGATTCTTGATGAAGGAGATTACAACATGGTACACCCCAGGCAGCACACTTGCTTAGGCTAGCTATGGGGCCAGGATTGGGCCTTGGCCGTAGTAGACTGGACCGGGACTGCCCAAGGAATTCGGTGAACTGCCAGCATGGCGTCTCAACTGTCAGGGAAGGGATTTTCTTGGCGCCTTTTGTTTCTTTTTGGTCCGAGCCGACCGGGTAGACAGGCAGGCGCGGCCACCAACATTTAGGAATTTTCTGGCGCTTCACTGTATTCACTGGCCCCAGGATTCCACGGAAGTACAACGGAGTGGTTTTGGGTGTAGTTTATTAGCTTTGCAGGATTCAGTGCGCCAAGGAACGACTGGCGTTGTGACGAAGTTCTCTAGAAAAGCGCAAGTCTCGAAAATCAAAAGATCAGTTCATTAACTGATATTTTGATCAGTTAATAATAGTGTGAACAAATTGATCCCTCAATGACATTTACAGCATTCGTGTCTCAAATCGCCACATCCAAAACTGGAAAAACTTGCGAGATAATTGTTTTCTGTTTATTTTTCAACATCACACATCGTAGCAAAGGTTCACGTACTTCGCGGCTACTCTGCTTCAACTTGAAATGATTCGCAGCACATGCAACGGGCTATCTCGGCTCAGGCGCCAAAACGGTTGCGATGCTGGGTGGGAGATGCGCCAAGCACTGAAACGGCTCCGCAGGCGTTTGCAAGGTCTCAACGACAAAGCAGCCTCTTGCAACACCAGTGAGCTAACGGTGCTCGGGATTCCCACGCTCACATTTCAGCAGAGAGAGCAGCGGTTGGCCAGATCGAGGCGCAGTCGGTTCTCATGTCGCGATTGCTACGCCGTTTCTCTGTCTCGCACCGACATTCGAAACAGCTCGCTCGAGGCTGCATGCGGGCCAAATACACGAGTCTATAGCGCGATATAGTGTCGTTACAACGTGTAAAAAGTAGTGCTCACCTTGACAGCGGCGCTATGTCCATCGACACCCACGTCAAGAGCGACGAAATATACATTAAAAACACTTTTTAGCACCCGAAACAAATGTTTAGTTATTTAATCATAAGTTTGGCGCCACCATAGGGACGTCATATTACCTCACTGTTCTGCAAATTCCTTAAATATGCAGACGCTATTGCTGATATTTTTATTTTTTAATTTATTTTGCGATGTGATAAGTCGTTAGCACTTTCGAGCCCAGAACCCCTTCAGTGTTGTCATCGTTTTGTTAGATTTGCATTTTTTCTTAACTTCAGCTTTGGGGATCTTTGTATCTGTTTTGCATTTATGATTACATGGGTTAAGAAAAGGTACAGCTTTTGTTACATGCACACAACCCTCGCAAAAAAAAAAATCTGTTATTAGCGTGCTGGGAAATATACGGCACAGCTTATTTCTGAATAATATTTTTTCTTTGTAATTTCACTTTATTTGGGGCTATCGTGCGCAGAAAGAGCACGCGGTTATTTTCGCATTTTAGTTTAGAGTGTGGGCTTTACGGCGTACAGCATAGCATGTTCATACCTCACGTTTTCGGTTACCATTTGGAAGGGCAGTTCCTTTGGGACTCTAAAAACTATCTCGGCGAGAACTTGTCGTGGCAATGCAGTGGAAAGGATGAGAGCCCGCGCACAGCTTCATTCAGTGCTCAAAATAGGAGAGGGAGCGCGGGCTTGTATCTTCCACCGCATTGCCAAGAAACGTTTTCGCCGAGTAGACTTCGTGCTGCTGTCCTGTCCACTCAGTATTGCCAGCAGAGTAGACGCTATGCGTATTTGAGGCCAAGCGTGTCTCCGGTTATGATCACGTGACTATAGTCTCCAATCGGGTCACAATACAGAGCATGGCACCTGCCTGAAGCACACTGCTTGGTAGACAACTCACATAGCATCAACTGCACTATCAACTTTGGGACGAACTCACAAAAGTATCAACTGACAAATCCTCTCGCTCTGTTCATTGTTCGGATGACCCTCGACGATAACCCTTTTGTGGGCGCACCCACCTGGGGACCTTGAAGAAGCAGGATGCAGGCGAAATGCTGGAAGGAGGGGAATGTTTCCTCCTCACCTCTCCAGCAACCCATCTGCTTTCCCCTACCAGCATTCCTTTCACTGGCCCTGACTGAACTCTTAGCTGCGGCCTGTGTGGCTCAGTGTTTGAAAAGTTCTACGCGTATATCGGCAACAAGCAATTTCTTCGAAGAAGTCACAGAAATTCTCGTGATGTGGTTTGGTTCGGCAAATGACAGCTTGTACCGCATCGTGTTGAATCTTCACAGAGCCCTGCCCTCTCGTTTGTGTGTGTACGTGGTTGTTCTCCAGTGGCCATATCGACAAATATATCGGAATACATCTTTCAAGTCCGCTAATGTTTTGGTAAGTGCACGGCAACCTGCCTGTTGGAAACGCGTGACCGCTGTTCTACGGGTACTCTTCCAGATTATCTATAGACTTAGGCAGTGTCTATTCTCCCTGCAGCCGGGACAATAATATTTTCGAAATTCTACGGAGAGTCGCACCCATTAGCTGCCTGAAATCATGCAACTCCGGGTAGAATACTGACTTTCTTGTTCTCCCGGCTGTTCGTGGAAACACCTTTCATAAAGAACTTTTCATCGACACGTTTCGTCGACACTCATATATCACCGACACTCGCTACGCGAATCGCACGCTGCGGGGAAATTTTTTCGCGGAAGTGGATATTCTATCTGCAGCCCAGGAAAAGAATGCCGGCAGTTGTCCCCTATAGCGTGTCGTATAAAACGAATTGTGAAAACGGCTAATTGGAGCTGTAGAGCGTAGGCAAACACTGGTAAGGTGTTTGCCTCATACACAGCAGGACCCTGATTCAATCCACCAGTGTGGGCTTATTTGTTTTTCTGGGAACATTTTTTAAGCAATTGACGATATTTACAACACGTTTTTTGTTTTGTTTTTTATAATTAACATTGAAAAAAAAAACGAATGTTGTGGACGAAACTTCCCTGAATTCAATGGTATGAAACTGCGTCCTTCCCGGTGGTGAATGGAGGACATAGCCCGGGGAAAACAAATTCCGCCAGTTCGGACGGCGCGTGTATCACTCGGATGGCGCGTGTATCACAGTCTGCTGCTGCTCATTAGAAAAAATATTAACCCAATTGTCCCACCTCTACACGCCGCATCCCAGTGGTCCGCCGGCGGCCCAAGCCTCGCTGTCCTCCATTCACCCCCCCCCCGAAAGGGAGTCTCATACCATTTAATTCAGCGAAGTTTCGTTGACAACATTAATTTTTTTTCAGTGTTAATTGTAAAAACGAAATGCCGTAGGTATCGCCAAATGCGTAGAAAAAAAAGTAATCCCACACTGACGATTAAACCAGGGTCCCGCCGCATAAGAGACGGACACCTTACCAGGGAGTTACTCAACGGCCTCAAATAGTTGTTTTCACAATTCGTTTTATACGAGACACAATGGAGGGAACTGCTGGCATTTGTTTCCTCGGGCTATTGTGCCGGCAGAATATCCACTTCCTTTTTTCGCGGGTGTGTCACCGGCCGGCAGACCCGTCCAAGCAGCTTCGCGGCGACGTTCAGCGACGGCTCATTACAAGAATGTTAACCCACGTGTCCCACCCTAATGCCATTTGCGGCGAAAAGTTTGGGTAACTTGTTACCAAAAAAAGCTAATTATATTGTTATTTAAAACAATCTGCTGATGAAACAGCGTGTCAATAAAACGATCTGTCAATGAAACGTCATTCGATGAACTGATTGCCACCGCCAATGAGAGGCGTCTGTTAGGAGAATTTTGGGGAAAATATTTTTCCAGCTGCCGGGAGAACAGACACTATGGCCTAGAATTACCCCGGTTCTGATTGCTTTGCAATCTTTTCAGCTGTATAAAAGCTTAGCAGTATCTCTTTACATTTCGCAGATCGCTTGCACGTTTGTACTTCTCTACGGAACATGCTGTGTGTAATAAACTTCTAGGAGATTTGAATATAAACTTTGGTGTCTGTTTTGCTGCCTGCTTTACAAACTCATGTGCGAGTACTTTTTCTTTACGCGTTTCCTTCCATGTAATAAATAGGTTAATTCAGTTCGGGACGTTTTAAATAAGTTTAAGATATCCAACCTTCCAGACGATACGCATTCAGGGTTAACGAATAATTCGCATGGGTGCCAGATGCTAGCTCGAGAGCGATTCGTTTCAGCAAGCATTTAAGCGGAGGGATGCCGCGGCTGGCTTCTGCTGAGCAAGTAACCAGCCTGCCTTTCGTTGATCGCGTCTGTTCATTTGCTTGTGCATGATATATTTGGTTACATAGCTCAGAAAGAACTAATGGTGGACAGTCATCCTTGACTTCACGACGACTTGGTTGAAGTTCCGGAAGAACGTTTAGTCCATTGTGAGTCAAGCTCTTTAGAACATCGCGATGCTACAGAAACAAGTGAACTTATGTAGAGCCTTGGCCCATTCACAACGCGCTGCTTGGGAATGTGCTTTACTAAGACCAATGCGGGTTTGAAAGCGTTGATCTTCGACCTTGGATCTTTTTGTAGATGCCATCAGTGCGAAGCTAAAAATTGAAGAATCGGCAGCTTAAAAAATAGTGGTGAAGTCGCTGCCAGGGTCTTGCGACAGGGGAGGCGGCAGGAAGAGGCGTTCGGAAGCCGGAATGGCTCCCCAGCCCCAGGACTCGCCCCAGGACCCTCCCCAGGACAAAGCATAGGCTTCCCGCTGAGCCTCCTCCCTAGCCCCTTTCAATAAAAGTTCAGAAAAAAAGTATTAATTGATCTGGAATTGGTCATTTGCACGCCAGATTAAATAGTGCATAGACAAAGCATAGGAGGACCTTGCCATTTGTGCCCAGAATGCTATTTTTGCAGTAGGCTACTAATACACAACAGGCCAGGTGTTCTTAAAACCTAATGATGGAATCACCAGTATTTTAACGCATTGCCATTATTGCATAGCCAGCATTAAATATGTGGCATTAACATTGGGACATGCCAATGGATTAGCTTGACTGCCAATAACGGACTATTCAATGAATGAACTTTTATGCCAATGATGGCATAGCCATTGAATTAGTGTGAGAGCCAAAATTGGCGTAGCCAATGACATAGTGTGGATGCCAATGATGGCTGAAATATTGGTTTAACGATGGCCCAAATATGATGCCAATGATGGCCGGAAAATCGATTGAACGATGGCCCAACGTTGGTGCCAATGATGGCTGGAACATTGGTTGAACGATGGCCGAACGTTGGTGCAAATGATGGCTGGAACATTGGTTGAACGATGGCCCAACGTTGGTGACAATGGTTGGGCCAACATTGGAAGAAGTTGCGCCTGCCCAGAATGCCAATGTTGGACCAACCTCCGGAGCCAGTGTTTGCCATTGTTGGCCCAATGTAGGTCCAACATTGGTGTGCTGCCTGGTTAAGTTTGGCACTTGTTTGGCGAATTAGGGCCAAAATACCCAGACTGTCGCCAAGGGAGGTCAGGTTTAACTCTACTTTGGCTTCTTCGGCCTTTTCAATGCCCTAAACTCCCAGACAAATGCCAAGTTTTAGCCCACAACTCGGTGCTACCTGGGTAGTCATGCCAAATCGACTCAAGACTAAGTGGGTTATAAACTGGACGGACATTGTCCAGATTGCTGAAACTGGAAATATCTACTGGAAACACATATCTAGTTTCGATAAACTGGTTTTTGGTTAATTTCACGAAACTGAAGAAAAAAAACTGCAAAACAATCTCCAGTTTTTGGAAACTCAAATTAAGTGCTGGAAATGCATATCCAGTTTCGGAAAACTGTTTTTTCGGTGGATTTCACGAAACTGGAAAACAACCTCCAGTTTCTAGAGACTGGAAATATGTTCTGTTAATCCATATCCAGTTGGGTAAGCTGGATGTAAATTTTAAACAAAATTAAGTCATGAGGACCACTGATCTCATTCACAATTGCTGGATCGCGCTTAACCACTTGGGCGTTGCAGCGCGAGTGCGGCAACCGGACGGCTGTCTTGCATGGTGCGAAACCGCATTTTCGCTAGCGTTGCAGAGGCTGGCGGCAGCGTACTGACGCACGTTTTCTGCTCGTTCGTCGTCATTCGGTGAAAAAGTTTTTAAAAACCCTCTGTATGCGGTGAGGCTTTGCGTTGAGAAGACTTGAACATTTTTAAGAAAGCTCAGTGCCGCAGAAAAAAGTTCAACTAGTCGAAAGCACGTTTCGCCTGTGTCGCGACGTAATCGAAGCTTCCTTGCCACACCGATGTGCTGCGCCTCTGTGGCTTCAAACACTTGGATACCGATCAAGAATCGACGCCGTGCCCCGACCACAGCCAAACTCGAAAAACGAAAATCCACAGAAGGGCTGGCGAGCCGAACTCCTCCACAGCCGTAAGAAATCCCAAGTTTTCGAGCTAGCGGGAGAAAGACTCCATGGTTGAAGGGGGCCGGACCTGCAGGTTGGCCCCCAGTCGTAGGGTGACTTCACGTCATGCTATCCGGGCGCTAACTTCTTTGCGGGTCTCTCGCAGCGGCTTATTTTGGGTTTAGCAGCCTTGTGGAACCATCCAGTCAACCAATCCGAGAGGGTTTTCTTAGCGCCAATCAAAAGGCTCGGAGCCCAAAGCGAACTATGAGCTTTCCAAAACAAGCGCATATACAACACAAAACACGTTTCGAACGGCGTTCACAAGATATGTAAAAACAGGACAAAGCACGTACGAAGGCATAATCACAGGATCTAGCGCGTACACGAAAATTCAGTAAACAAAAGGAAGCTTGCAAATACATAAACAACAAAACAAGTCTATATGGAAACAGACCCTACCCCACTCAACACGTGGAAACTATTCCCCGAATTCCCTGATCCTGGCTCTTTTCTGTTACCCGCTGCCGACGGCAAGAGCTTCACGCAGGACGGTTCGTGGACCAGGGGGCCGTAAGCATGTGCAAGAAAGACACGAACTGTGTCACTTGACACCCGGAGCGGGGGTCTTCGTGAACCACCTCGAGGAAAAGCCCTCATCCACCTCGCGGTGGCGACCAGTGGTCGACCGCACTGGGGAACTTTGCGAGGGCCCCAAAACAAACCAAGACCAAAACAACAAAGCCGCGAAGGCATAACTTCTCGTCAACAATATCAAAACCACAGTTAGTGCTGTAGCTGCCCTTGTTTCGTAAAGTTGTGTTCTTGTATTTTCAGGTGTTTTTGAGAGTTTTCAAGGATGTTTTTCTAAGCACGAACCGACTGTGCACCACACAAAAGCTAACCACAGCTGTGTGCACTAGGGAAAAATAATGCATTATTGATATTAATATCGTTATATTTTTTTTTTAATTTACAAGAAAACGTCCATAACTAAATTAGGCCGGATTAGATGTCTGTCACGTGCCACCTGCCCGCGCTTCGTCTTCGTTTTCCGTGGTTCGCGGCACGCGCCTCAGCACGCCGCTACAGTATTCCCCCTAAGGACTTTTTTTCTTGGAGGGATGATTTTTGGATCGTTTTCCTGCTACAGAACCTCGCCCCATTCCTGTGGTGTTAGACAGTCCGCTTGCACTTGTTTGTTTCGAAAAGTTTATCTTGAGTGAAATCCTTCCAGCACGCAGATTCTTGACGTGAAAGTTCGTGTTCTTTTGCACACACTCTAAAGCTCAGGCCGACATCACAGTCTGCCTGCAGCACCAAAGTCTAGCACGTTACCGCTTTCGGAAGATTGATGCGCAGAGTCAGGATACCAGGGGATCAGGTGGCTTTCTTATTATCAGCCCTGGCGAAATGTCGGAGAACAAATCTTATGCCGGCACGGAACTTGTCGACGCCAAAGTTCACAGCCCATTTGCGCCTTTTGAAAAACTAACGCTGACCACGATATGCACCGGCATTGCCTAATACAGGAGGCACCATGACTTTTCGTGAATGCTTTAAATCGCAAAACTGACACAACCTGTCCGAAAACAATTCCAGCCTAGCGCGCACTTACGCGCTTTCGTGGCGTGGGCTCCCGGGAGACCGTGACAATGAATGTATCTTTTCTATGTGTGTATCTTTTATTTCAGACACAAAAAGGGTCATGGGGGCTGGGACAAAAGAAGACGAGTTGTCGTTTGACGAGGCTCCAGCCCCTTTTTAACAGCACTCGGATGAGAAACAGGAACATAAACAGAATAAATATACAAAGATACTGCAATTTCAAAATCCGCTACAGGCACAATAACACATAACTGTCAACGTCGCACCAACTGCAGATCGTGAGTGGTTCAGTATATATTCTACAATCCTTTTTATAATGGAAAAACGAAATATGTGCTTGGCCCATTTCTGCTATGGTTGAGTGTGTGTTCAATATATCTGGTACGAGATATGTAAGGTGCTGTATACCGTAATTTGTTCGAACCCCAGGTTTCGAGTACTGTGTACTTATAAGAATGTAATTTGCTGAGGTTTGATTGAAGATATAAAGAAAGGGTGCTTGGTTCTGTCTAGTTTCATTAAAAATAAAAAAAGATAATTTAAGAAGCAGGATTTGATTTAAATTTAATATTTTATACTTTTGAAATACCGGGAATGAGTGTTCGTACCTTATAGGTTCATTATGACTTACAGCGCGACTAGGACAAAGACAGACAGAGGAGAAAACACAGGACAAGCGCTGAACTAGCAACTGATTCTATTGAAATGAAAATACATGTGATGCTGCTGCTGCTCGTGCAGGCATGCCCCTCCGTGGCCCTGGCGCTTCTTCTTTCACTCAACACGAAACCGGCCGAGTTATCCGAGATCCAAAAAGCCGATCTCGCTCTTCATCAAAGTCACTGTGGGCTGGCTCACACACAAGGATCCGTTTTGTGTTATGTGGTACGTCTCCATCATTTCTCGGGGTAGTTTGTGGTTGTGTCGGAACATCACTGTCGTGTTGTTAAAAAGGGGTTGGCATCCGCAATCCCGGCAATGCATCGCGAGATGTGTGTGAGCGGTTCCTTTCACAGAACTTACCAACTCGCCCAATTGTCCATTCTGCTAGGTTTCATTCCTTATAGGTTCCTAATGAATCGAATGCCTTCTTTTGCAAAACATATAGTTTGTGCTTATTTGTTTGTGTAGATGTTCCCGCATACTATCATTCAGTACTGTAAGCGTGAGTAGACAAGCGAAAAAAATAATTGCAGTTTCAACCTTTTTGGTAGTAATTGTCAGAATTTGTTTAATATTCCTATTCCTCTTATAATATGAACCCTCATTTTTTCTATGTGTACAGTGCTACTGAGTGTTTCTTTGAAACACACACCAAGATACTTGTGATATTTAACGCCTTCATCACTTTTTTCCCAGTCAAATAAAATGTTCAATGTACGAGAAAAGTTTTGCTTTTTATTCTGAACAATACATATTTTTTACTAGTGTTAAGATTAAGCTGGTTGCGCTTTAGCCACAATATTATTTTTACTGAGCCAACTATTTGCAAATTCTTCGAGCTGATCCAGATTTCCTCTACAAAAAAAGATATTGCTATCATCAGCATTTAAAATAATATCACGCGATTCAGGTATATTCATAATATCGTTTATATAAATTAGAAATAATAGAGGTACGAGTATGGAACCTTGCGGACGCCATATGTTATCCGTGCGAGTTGAGATTGGAATTTATTAAGTAACATATATTGAGAACACGAATATAAATAGCTGCGAATAAATTTTAGTGCATTACCTCTAATTCCCTACGCCAATATTTTCTCCAGTAAAATTTTATGCTTGATTGAATCAAACGCTGTTCTGAAATCCAGGAAAATCCCCATGGTATATGCATGGTTTTCTATATTAGTTAATATTTTATTTGTGATATATACTAGGGCTGATTCGGTTGATTTCCCTTCTGAAAACCAAGCTGTTTTTTAGTTCTAGCATTATCAACAGTAAAAACCTGTAAAATCCTGAATTATTTATTCTTTCTACAACCATGAAAAAAAGTGGTAGTACAGATATAGGCCTGTAATTATTAAGGTTCTCATATGTGCCTCCCTTGTGGATAACACTGATTTTAGCAGTTTTGATTTTTTCTTTGAATATACCGGAAACCATTATTTTATTACGAAGATTAACAAGAGAAGGCAACACTAATTCCGTTACTGCTTTAATAGGGGTAACCTTGATATGATCTACACCACATGCGCAGTTATTGTTTAGGGACATAAGTATGTTGGGAACTTTTGTTTCACCTGCAGGTTCAAAAAAAATTGAGCATGATTCCGGAACAGATGAGTAATGGTTATCATATACGGTCACTGATTGACAGGCGCCAGATGACAAAAAATGTGTATTAAATTTATCTGCCAATAAAGCTTGCGTATATGCAGTATCACCTATTTTAAGCTCTTCGGAATGAAGGCAGATTTATTGACATTAATTATCTCATAGTATTCCACAGCTTAGCAAGCTCTTTATAAATTTTAGAAATAGTAGATTTATAAAAGTTTATCTTCGCCTTTTTAATGTCAAGGGAAGGTTTGTTTCTGCATTTCTTATATTCAGTAAGAAAACTCTTATTTTTAGTTTTGATAAATGTTAGAAACACCTATCGGCTAGCGTAGCTTCAGTGACGGAACATTGGCGAAGGAAACTGGTCTGGTCGGTGGTAGTCCAGGCACGGCCGCGACACTCAACGACGTGCTCACACTCGCGCAGAGAATGTTCTTGCGGCTTGTATAATGATTTCTTGGGCCGTCGGAAGAAATTCCAGGAATCCCAACTCTGACACCAATTGTTATATATATATATTATTTTTTTTAATTTACAAGAGGACGTCCATAACCAAATTAGGCCAAATTTGGAGTCTGTCACGTGCCGCCTGCCCGCCGCGCTTCGTCTTCGTCTTCAGTGGTTCCCGGCACGCGCCTCAGCACGCCGCTACAATATTATATTATTTGCTCAAAAACAAACTTATTTTGTTTCTGAAAACCAATGAGGAGTGTTTTCCAAGGTAGGCCCTTAATTCTGAATATGTTATGTTGTGAAAATTGCACTTGTGTTCCTTTTTCGATATATCTGTTATCTTAAGTAACTCGGAATTGTGTTTGATTCTGCTTTATTCCCGAACACACACATGGCAAACATTTGACAAAAATAGAGGAATATCGTGTTTATTGTATGATATTAGGTTGGCATGTTCCAATGTCGATAAGGATACTTATTTTTCCGACATTTGAATAAAGAATTTTAAGGTATAGTATTGCTCTATATAGCAGCTTTCCGAAGCGATGGCATACCATGATAATTGGTATTTTGAAAGATATGCTGAGGAGCGCAGCTTACAACTCAAAGTTTCTTGCTTACCAAAAATTTGTGTAAAATAAAACGCTTGAGTTGCCCAAATTCGACACACAATTTATACATGCCGTTTTGACTAGGCACGCCAGGGACAACTCATTTAAGGATCCCAAGAGGGTGTTTTGGTCTGTTAGGAGAAATCAACGGTCTGAGATGCCCAAAAGAAAACCTGTTAAGAGGGGGCGCACCTCAGAGCCCCATAGAGAATACATGAGGTTTTTCGCCAACTTAGAAACATTCTCACATAATAACGGCTGCGCCGATCTTCTTGAAAATTTCGGCTTTAAAGACATTGAGGCATTATCGAGACATTAAATGGAACAAATGTTTTATTATAAATTTGATTATATTCTTTAAAAAAATCATGAAAATGGTCAAAATCGGCTAATTCGGCACTCTTACGTTCGGAGCGAATTTACAAAATTATTTCAATGCAAACGAAAAAAGTATTTCATTGAATGTCTTCTAAATTTATTACGGAATCGAATAATATCAAAATTATTCACGTAAGTCGATCTGTTCCGTAACTACAGCGAATATAAAGAACCAAGGTGTCGGTGCTTGTTTTCATTGTTTTTAAGGTACCTCTCTCTCCCGTGAGGTGGCGCTCGCTGTCCACGAAATGCGAAATCGTCCTTTCGGCGATCGGCCGGATCGGCACTGTGCAAGGTGTTCTTCCGCGCGCGCCCGTATCCTGTTTCATTCTGCACGCCGAGGCGTCAGTGTGCGTGTCTCGCTTTCCTGGTTATCAGTAAATAGATCTCCGTGTTTTTATTTTTTTTGACAGAAAGTTTTATTTTATTGTTATCTTTCACACTAACGTCCTTCGGCCTTGGGGTCGTGGAAATCGGGGATGAAACGTGCACAGAGTAGATCGTTCTTCGCCTCCTTTATATTTTTCACGGACGTCCTGTGACCTCCGTACGGTTCGTGGTCACCGCAATCTGACGCGAGGAAAAACGGGTCGCCTGCTCTGTAGCCAGGGTATTTCTAGGGGAGGGTGATAACTCGCTGTTCTTCTGGAAATTCACATATTGCCCAAAAAGGTGGCATGGGTAATGATTAGGGTATGTTTTCCGGTGTTTTTGTTTTTTGACCAAAATTCGGCGCATGTTTTTCGACGCTTACTTTTTAAACACCAGTGTATTATGGTTGAACGTCTCGTGATGACGCTAAAAAGCGTTGATAACCGAGGAAGAAAAATGCGATTGGACAAGAACATTTCAAATTTCCAATTCTATTCACATATTTCATACGCTTTTCTTCTCGTGGGAGCATCTATCCCGACGAAAAATGCCTAAGTCATTGAGCTGTGAACGCATACGCAGTGTACAATCTTTTGGCCTAGAGAGCTATTGCGCACGCTCGAACGCGCTTCACTGCCCAGTAGACAAAGTTGGTGGCACCCAGAAGGCGAGTTTTGGAATGGTCTGTAGTAGGCAAAAGAAACAAATAACAATCAACGCATCTCAGTTCCCCAAGCGAAGAGGCGCGTTTCTAAGGTCAATGGTTCCGGACGACACTAATGTTGTTGGCGTTGTCTTCCAAGAACCACACCGACCTCTGAATAGGCACTGGAAGGATGGAGGATCGACGAGATAACATGTTTCACAAACTTCTACAGAGGAGGCGTTTCGAAGAAACTAGCCGTCGCTGGGGCGGGAACATTCACCGACTGGAGTGTTTTAGTTTTACCCAGGCCGAATATTTCCAACCACCGGAGTTTTTCGGCTGTAACCAATTTTGTATTTTCGTCACCGGCGGATGTTTATCAACTCAGAATATTAAAGTTCGTCCTGAAAATCGTTTGTTTTTCCTTGGTGAATAGAGGTGATTTGTTCAGTTCAAAACTTCGCATTATCAAAATAACAAACATCGAAATGCTGAACACCGGATAATGAAGTTGCTAAAAGGCCAAAGCGCCAGAAGGCAACCCTGAACTGCAACAATACTTATTTACTTCGACTTCAAAACGTATTTTTGTAGGGGAAACTGGACTAGGGCAAGAAAGAATGGAGAATGGAAGGGCTGAGAAGGGAAAGGGAGTTCGGAAGAATAGAGCGAGGAGAATAGAGGAGTTTCAGCAGATCGTTTCCGCAACCCGGTAAGCGCCAGTTTAGCTCTGCGTAATCCGCCACGAGACCTTGAACTATGCAGAAAAGACTGGAGGCGTGAATGCTCAGTTGCGGCGCCTTCTTTGGGGATACCGATACAGAGGAGAAAAACGGCCTGCTAAATCTCGCTATCTCCAAAGCTGACCGGTAACGTCACGCAGAGGAAACGGCGGCCAAACGTTCCGCGCGTAGAAAATCAACTTCCTTTCGAGATACGCTCATGAAGGTGGTGCATATGTTATGTTTGCAGCGACGCATAGCAAACGCCTCAACGATCGCGATTCCTTTCAAACCCTGACCTACGCAAATGATAATCTACAACGCGGTCAAAAGCGATGTCTTGGGCACCCCGATAAGTCGTTTTTGTTCGCACTGCGGATTATCGGTTTCCCGAAGTTAGCACAAAGAAGTTCAAAGTGGGGAGTTTTTGTGTGCCTAACAGAAAACGAAGCACTCTAAACATTCCATAGCTTCGCTTGGTGGAGTGGCCTACTAATCCTTGGGGTCTCGTGCCTAGTTGTTCTGAAAACGGGGAGAAAAGAAAAGAAGAAACTCTTGAATGTTTTTGTTTAGACCTGAGTGACACCCCCAACCCCTTTCGTAACAAGAGTCGTAACAAATTTCTACCTCTCTCCTATATATGTGGCCTCGTAGGACCGCCAAGCTCGTCAAATAACCCCAGCGAAGCACAAGAAACCGCTCTCTTGCGGCATCACAAAAATATTCCGTAATATAATTCGTACATTCGTTACTTTCACAACACCATGGTACCTCGTATTTTATCATTTCCTCGTTCATATTTCTTTCTGCGCATTATGGTTGTTATGGCGACAGGTGCGACTTCACTCTCAATTTTGACCATTTGCTGAGAGCAGAAACCCAAAAATTGGGGTGGGTAATGACTCAAGATATTGCAGTGCGTCCCGAGATTTATGTTTTTATATAGTAAATAGATTTGTTTTGTGGAGTTAGCAACCCACCGCAGTTCTCCAGCCGTGATGTATTTGGAAGGCTGCCATGCAGTGAGGGAAAAATGTGACTTCGGTTACCGCGTCTAGTTCGAGGCCAGCGGGGCAAAGACAGCAGCGGATAGTGGGGAATTGCGGACGCTGACATCGTCGGTCCCAAGATACAGAACGAGGCGAAGCGCGCTCGCTTTGCATCTACGCTTTGCCTTTGTTCAACTGTTCGTCAGCGTGAGCTGTTTCTGATAAAATGACTTTCGCCGGTTGTTTCTGCGGAAATAAAGCAAAAGGACACTAAATATTGTCATTGCAAATGATGTTTTACCAGCTTTTGCGTTTATGACAGAGAAAACTTGCTATTTTGTCTCACCGGGACCGACGATGTCTGCTTCCGTGTATTGCCATTTCGAGGCGACTGCAAAGCCTGGGAAGATGCTGGGCCTTTTCCTCGATATTATAATATGATCTCTATGTTCGATGTAGACCGTCTCGATGCTCGTAAGAGCCATCAATGCAAAGTCCTACTTCTCTCCCGCCTGGCTCTGTAAAACTACCGAGCTCGTCAAATACCACAAAAAATGTGGGAGCGTTCAAATACCACAAACAAAGTGGGAGCATCAGTTCTTCTGAAAAAGCTCCTTCAATAGATCTAGAAGCCTTGTCTATGTTATATTATTTTCAACCGCATATAAACGCGACGTTCCACTTGTAAAACGTCCAACAAGTGAAAAATGTACGATGGCATCCGTCGTATATTCATTACTTTCATAACATCGTGGCACCTCGTATCCTAATCTTTCCTCGTTCATATGTTTCTTTTCGCATTACGGTTGTTACGGCGTCAAATAAAAAAGACGCAACAGTTATTTAATTACATGCACGAAGCAAGTAATCTAAAAACCGTACAATCTGTGGTTTCAGTCCACCTAAGCTTATGAGTCCACCATGTCATGTGTTGAAACAAATAAAAGTCATTGCCAAAATGATTAGAATAGAAAGTGAGTCTAACGTGGGTATCTTCCAGCAAACGTTCGCGCGCCTTCAATACGATTTCTCAATGAATCGCCACTGTGCCCCTTGGACACACTTTGGGGACCAACACATGTTTACGTCGCTGCCCGAAATCTTGAATCAGCGTGTAGTGCTGCACCACAATAAAATGCAAAACGGACTCTATAGGCTGGTTCACACAGTTGCGTTCAGTTCCGCTCGAGTACGACGCGTGCCTTTCAAGCTCAGGCATGTCTATGCTCGACGCAACTGTAGCCATAGCAACCTCTGGTTGTAAGCAGGTGTCAAGTGGTTGCAGTCGCAGTCAAACGAAAATGTGTGAACCAGCCTTCAATCGCTCCCAACCGCGTAAGCAAAATCAAAAACGAAAAAAAAATGGGAGTGGAGCGATCAATGGGATTCATCCGATGGAAATGCGTGAGCATTAGTTCCTCCTTACCCCCTTCGTGTCACGTAACACGAAATCATGTAATCCTACGTGATAACGTGACACGAAAACGTCATCTTACGTGATCACCTGATACGAACTGACGTCATCTTACGTGATCACGTGACACAAACACGTCATCTTACGTGATCTCGTTACAGGAAATGACGTCATCTTACGTGATCACGTTATACGAAATGACGTCAGCTTACGTGATCACGTGACGCGTCATCTTACGTGATCACGTAACACGTCATCTTGTAAGTCAACCTCTCCCCACAGCAGCGCGCTCCGCACTTCCCGGGCCCGTGCAGATGCTGTAGTCGAAAGCAAGCTCCCTATGGCAAGCGAAAGCTTCTGAAATCCCACATTGAGAATACTCGTAAGCGACCGTCTGTGGAAGCTTCGCACGTTGAGGTTTTTGGTGAGATCGAGCCATCGTGTTCTATTAACTATTGGTGAAGTTATCGTTCAATGAAGCCCTAAAAAAATATGAATGTAGTTGGTATAGACATCAAGATCTAATCACAAATGCGGTTTGACGTCGTTTAATTCACGTGTATATACAAGTGTAGCAATAAATGAGTTATTTGTGCATACATGTTTAAAAAAACGTGTTTGTTATTCCGACATAGGACGTTGGGAGAAGGATCTGTTCAGATTTTTCTTCATGAGCGCAAATACACCTGACGCAATAAATAGTGACGATTTCGTCGTCCCAGTTGTGAGCAGGTGATTTCTTGCTCAAAAAAATAGTGACATTTCACAAACCAAGTTTTGTGACATATGCTTTTTCAATGTCTGGCCACTATTTCGGAAACCTTTCAGTCTAAACGAGTATACTTCTGTTTGTTTTTGCTAGCTTAGGAGGGGGTCACAGAGCCTATATTTTTATCTTCCTCTAGGACAGACGTACGTACAGAGTCATACCGTAACACGCGTCTGTGGAACACACAGAGCTATCGCTCTCCTGTTGGCGGTACAGTAGCAGACGACACAACGTAGCTCCGTAGCTTATCGAGAACACAGATTTTTGCCCTCGCCCACGCAGCCTCCGTAGCGAGGGCAGGGGCGTGGTTGTGCAGCCGCGGCCCGTAGCGCGACCGTTCAGACTAGGGAAATGGTCTTGAAGAACCGAGAAATGGTATCTTGTATATAATAATCACATGTCGTTAGTATGTTCTACTAGCTAAACCAAATAAATATTTGCAGCTTGTGAGAATATGTTTGCGTGACGATTTACCGTTCGCACTCCTGACGGATGTTAGCGAATCATTCATCTTCGTGGCTCGCAGTTATCGGTACCCCCTCGGTGTGACTTCACCATATTTTTTATTTTTTTGCTTTTTTGTTTGCAGGGCATTGTAAAAATCACAAACACGCGAGAGAAAAAATCTTATTGAGTACGCGTGATTTTGAGCTTCGCAGCCCTAAAGATGCCCGATAAATGTCGTCCAGCTTGGGGAGAAACTAATCCTTTCTGTTGAAAGTTTGACTAGCGTATGGTGGCAGCTCGTTTCCTGCCTGTTTTGTCTATACTCCGTTTCACCGTAACTTGGCAAACTTCAAAGGTCAGAGCTGCTGTGAGGGAATCACAGTCGCGGAGCAAAGCACGTGACAGCTACTTTTAGGAGCAGTTCTATGGCGCAGCGCGTATCCGACTGGTGTGTCTAGCATCCTATGCTGACCATACATCAAAAGTGGTCCCGAAGGGGCACCAAATGACGTCACAGATGCCGAAGTTTCATGCTGCTGCATGTCGCGATCCTGGTGATTCATCGTAGAAATGCTGGCGAAAAGCACAAGCGAACGCAAGTGTCACTGTCGTCATGGCGTCCCGACGAAAAGCAATTATGCAATTTGGACGTTTTTGTAATTTGGTACTTAAAACAACTGTATATTTTTTTAAGAAAGTGAAGACATCATAATTAAATAGGAAGTTCCATGCTGAAACATGCAGTGCGAAGTGAAGACAACTACTTTGTTTTTAATGTCCACGAAAAAGAGGCTACGCAGCATCGATCGTACCGTTTTTTTTTCGCACATTATGTGATGTTTTCTAACACGAAATTACCGACGTAAAGGCGCTGTGGAGACGACATGAAAAACATAATTTTGAAGGGAACCGAGTTTTGTAGTGGAACGGAAATAAATAAATAATTAACGATTTTTTATGGTAAACACTTTACCTCTAGTCAAACTTCAACCAAGTAACGGTTACGCGCTTTCATGCCCATTTCAACGAAGTGGGGAGAACGATATATTGCGTCTTGTGAATACACATGTGGAGCAGCATGTTTATGTTAGAGGCATTGTGTTTAATCGCTGCTCAGTACTTGCCAAAAGAAGGTATTATTTGAGCAGTCTCAACCGTTTCCGTCTACGTGTGCTACGAATACAGCAACTACGCTCGTAGAAGAAGTGATCAGGAAATGGCGTGCCCTTGATGATACGATTGTGATTATAAAATAAAATGTTCAATCAACCTATAATTGCGACCTGTCCGGTCGCCTGGGACCGGACAACTAATATCGTTCTCTGAAAAGTCCATTCTAATATTTACAAGTTTTGTGGAGTTCATCGAGCGAATAAAAATGTTCCAACAATGAGCTAGACCTACACGAGTTCCCGAATCCAACACAGCGCTTTTGAATTTTAGCACTGTAGATAGTTCTGCGAACAGTGTATACTTGTGTGCAAATATTCGTCTAACAGTTTTTCAACGTTGGAAAGCATCGGAATGACTCAGAATAACTGCGGAGTTGATAATCGGGGAAGATAAGACGGGGACTTTGGTACTTGGGGAAAACGGACCGTGGGCATTTGAGACAGGGAAACTGCCGCGGGACAAACGTGCTACGATCGCATACCCTTCCAAGGTCATCGCTTGGGCCACTGCGGGCGTCCAAAAAAACCTTTCTTTTCTTCTTTTTTTAGGGGGGAGGGTGTAGGCGCTGATTGTCTTCCTCCTTTGTGGCTTTTGACAGACGCACAACGAGATTGGCAGAACAAGCAGGGGATTCATTTTTTTCGATGGATCCGTTTTGTCTATGTATGCGAACATGATTTTACTTCCTTTTAGTAGTTAGTTGTCCATGCCTTCACTCGGCTCCCAGTTGGTGCGTTGTCCTTGAATGTTTACTATTTTTTTGTGTGTATGGTAGTTTTTGCGCTAATAGGGACAAAAAAAAATTGTGCCCCGACAAAAAAAAAAAAAAAGATTAGGGGCGTTTTCAAAGCCTGGAGCACCTCGCCTCAGCGTTGCCAGATGGTGAAATTTGGCCCCAGATTTGGAAAATTTGGTGAAATTGGGGGGCTACTGGTGTTGATGTACCGGAACGATTACACCAGGCATTATCTGGTGGAAACTGGTGAAAAATCTTGAGAAATGGCTTGTCACTTGCAATAATCAAATTTACACCGTTTAGTTAGCCTTTTATCCGCATGCCTTAGGTGTCAAGAGATATTCCGTGTCAGTGTGACTGGACTCTGTGCGAAGTGTTATGTGACTGGATTTCATGCTTATCAGTTTTCTTCTTGAAGCTTGAGTTCAAAGCCTGTTATGAACTGAACTTTATCATGGTGTTGTATTTAGACTTCGTTCTTATGCGTTTCTTTTTCGTACTGCTGAGCAGAGAAGATATGCTTAATTTAGACGGCGAGTGTCTTCAAGTCCAATATTATGTGGCCTTTCTTACGTGTCGGTGGCCTTTATTAATTTGAATTTTCCGTCTAAGGACTACCCAGCATCAACATCTCGTACACATGGAATATTAAAAAGTAACAATGCTGATAATGCGCCACATGTCTGCTTTCTTCCTTTTTTATTTCGGTGTGATGAGCCTTATATTAGTGAACTTCCTGAAAGCTATCCTATTGCGAGTGCATGCATAAAAAAAGCTGAAGGACTTGGAAATAGGTAATAGACGCGATATTTTAGTGCTTGTGAAATCCGGTGAAATTTCGGCCAGGATTTGGTGCCGAAGCATCTTTCCAATCTGGCAACGCTGCCTCGCCTTCGTTCCCGTGACATGTCGCTCGCTTTCGCGTAGCACCCCTCAATTCTGAAAGCCACCCTGTTTTTCAGGGAAGGAGGCGATTTTAGGTGCGCGCAGTGTTTCCAAAGGTGCAGGATCGAGAGCGTAACCCAAGCACTTGAAGAGAAGAGGAAGGCGGAGCTCTCTTCTTATCGGGACTCTCTTTCATGGGTCTCCACGTCGCGATTGTCCTACAAAATCAACTATCATTTATTTCTCGCTCGTGGCTTCCAAGTACTGTGCGCTGCTATTAAGATAGGGTATAGTAATAGCTGATTAATACGATGCATATGTCTAACGCACAATAGTTTTGCGAAATCAAGGTTTCGCTCAAATGGATAACTCACACCTACAGTTCGACGCGCAATACCTTTGACGTATTGACTCGCGAGAGATGCCCCCAACACGGCTGGGTCTGGCGGTGTTCCAGACCCAACATCTAAATTTTGTTGCCTTACTTGTTACTATTTCGCGCGCATTTTGCGCCATATCGAAATGAAAGCGCATGACAAAAGTGGCGCTCGTTTTCCGCTCGATGGAAATTTCACGCCAGCTCGTTGTCTTCGCTGGTACCTTGAGCGTTTCCCAGCGATGCGGAGCGTTCAACATGAAAAAAAAAACGTACGATGGCATCCTTCGTACACTCATTACTTCTATAACACCGAGCCGCCTCGTATACTTTCGTTTTTCTTTCAAAGTACTAATTTCTTTCTGTGCATTACGGATGTTACGACGCTAAGTCGGTCTGTACCCTCGAATTTGAACTTAGGCTAAGATGAAGGAAGGACCGGTTTAATACTTGTATATTGGACAGCTTGAACCAGGGGAAGATATATAGAGAAATTGAGACAGGAGAGAAAAGGCAGCTGACTACCAACGATTATTTAGTGGGAACTTCTTTTTCCTTGCGTGTTTCAGACACCAACAAAAATTACTACATATTAAAACCTATTATACTAATATAATAATGCATGTGTGTGTTAACAAAATTTTCACATTACCCAACCCTAAACTAATCTTTTAAATTTACCCGCCACAAGCTCATGCTGCCATTTCCTGGACCGTGACGCACCGTAGATATTGTCTCTCCTTTTTGTGAATAGTGATGGATGGGGTGCTGACGCACCCACTCGCGTGTTCTTCGATAGCAAGCGCCTCGAGCATCTCGCGCGCATGAGGATTGTTATTAGTGGCTATGATGGTGATGTCCTTGAACACGGCACTGCAGTGGCAAGTCCTGCAATGAGCTGCAAGATGCCCTGCCGACGTTCCTGTAAGGGATGTTGCGTGCTCGCGGGCTCTGTCGTTGATGCAGCGGCCCGTCTGGCCGATGTAGCACTTCCCGCATGAAAGGGGAATGTTGTTTGCTGGAGGTATGAACCCCGGTCAGCAAAAGGGTTTCTGCCGTTTACCTCTGGCCACTCAAGAACTATTAAGCGAGGTATCGCCAGCACGGCGTTAGTGTCTGCCTTAAACAAATCATGTAAACACCAGATAGGGCAGAGCTTTGAAAAACAGATGTCACGATTACAGAATTCGGGATACCCACCAAGTATCTTGGTACCCGTTTGTGAGACCATCTGCAGAAACTTGAAGAGTGAAAAGTCGAGCAAAAAAGAAAACGAGGGAACCCGACGGAAGATCGCTGTGCTACCATACGTTCACGGGATAACACACAAATTGAAAAAGATCGCCGCGAGGAATGAGATCCAAGTAGTATGCTCCGCGCCTAATAAAGCGTACTCCATGTGCAGACGAGTTAACAACAGAACAGGCAAAGAAAAAACGTGCGACATTGCCCACAGAACACAATATGTACCATGCATGACAGGAGTGGTTTACAACATTCCCCTTTCATGCGGGAAGTGCTACATCGGCCAGACGGGCCGCTGCATCAACGACAGAGCCCGCGAGCACGCAACATCCCTTACAGGAACGTCGGCAGGGCATCTTGCAGCTCATTGCAGGACTTGCCACTGCAGTGCCGTGTTCAAGGACATCACCATCATAGCCACTAATAACAATCCTCATGCGCGCGAGATGCTCGAGGCGCTTGCTATCGAAGAACACGCGAGTGGGTGCGTCAGCACCCCATCCATCACTATTCACAAAAAGGAGAGACAATATCTACGGTGCGTCACGGTCCAGGAAATGGCAGCATGAGCTTGTGGCGGGTAAATTTAAAAGATTAGTTTAGGGTTGGGTAATGTGAAAATTTTGTTAACACACACATGCATTATTATATTAGTATAATAGGTTTTAATATGTAGTAATTTTTGTTGGTGTCTGAAACACGCAAGGAAAAAGAAGTTCCCACTAAATAATCGTTGGTAGTCAGCTGCCTTTTCTCTCCTGTCTCAATTTCTCTATATATCTTCCCCTGGTTCAAGCTGTCCAATATACAAGTATGTACCAACACGCTCAACTATCAACCGTGACCGGTTTAAATCAGGAAAATATAAATAACAGTGCAGCAAAGTAAATCCATCATATCGATCGGAAATACGATTCGACACATTCTATCTGAACACATACCGTGTGTGCACAGCGAATGCAATACCGAGACAGCGTGCAAAACGCCGCCACACTACGCTACCATAACATCTAAGCGCTTTTTACATAGCACCGAGCACCGAAAAGGGAAAACAGTTATTCATTCACTTAAACGAAGCAAATTTTTTAAAGCCCGGACACTCCGTACGTTCAGTCTAGCTAAGGTTATCAATAGACTCGAGCATGTCATTTGTCGAAACAGATAAAAGACGTTGGCGAAAATGAGTAGACTGAAAAAGTTAATCTAACGCACGTAATTTACCAACCGACGGTCGCGCGCCTTCAATACTATTTCCAATTGTCACTGCGCACCTTGGACACACTTTGGGGAGCAAAACATATTTACATCGCCGCCCGAGGTCTTCATTGAACGTGTAGTGCTGACCAAAATAAAACGCTAACCTGACTCTCAATCGCTCGCCGCAAAGGACGCTTTCGAAAAGGCGGTACTGTACGTCACTTGAGATAGAACGCCCAAGCTATAGAAACGAGCATCGTAAAAAGGGGACCGACATTTTTATTCCTACCTCCGAACAGAAACGAGCGCCACCCACTGCATCACCCAGCACAGAGGCCGGACTCGGCCACCGCGCGTATTATCACTGAAGTCCGATGCAATTCACACTGAGCTAACTGACCACAGACATACCAAGCGCGCGCGAGGGAGGGAGAAGCTTCCTCCGCCGGGGAACACGACACATTTCGGGGATCTATTTCACGCAGCGGATAACGCGGGCCTTTTCACACTCTGATACTGGCGCCATCTAGAAGTCGCACGTTCAACCACGTCGCGAGCCGAGCGCCATCTGGTGGCTGAAACGGACGAATAAATAGAGGTACCGCGCCCTCTTAAGGAGGAAGTCTCCGATGTTTTATCTTCCAAAAATATTCCATGAGCTTTAAGAAGACAAACACTATAGTATCAACCCAGGAAAAAAAGGAAAAAACTCTAAACATGTTTGTTAAGGTAGGATAAAGGAGGATAAAGTTTTATTTGGTTGTTTGTTTTATGTGCTAATTTGTGTATTCCTGCTTTAGATCTGATGGTACTGTGGTGTTGTATCATACTGAGAGCAATGATAATGAATTGACTTTTTATTTCTTCGTATTTGGATAAAAATTTGGTTCCCAATTTAGATTTTCTGTTTCACGCTTCGAGAGCAGTATACTCATCAAGATGATGTTTATCATACCAGGCCTAGATTGCTATGATAAACCCTTAATTGTAACTGCTTTTATGTGTTCGTGCAATAAATAATCTATGGTATTTATGGTATTTAAAAAAAACGTTCCCATACTTCCCACATTTTTGCTTTATGGTACCTTAAGGTACATAAACAGAGTCAAAAAATGGCAGCGGGGACCTATATGGTTACATAAAATTGAAAGAATAAAACACGGAGGACAAGCACAGGACAACCACTTTCTTTCATTTAGCAACGACGTTTATTTTGGGCAGAGACATTGCACCCTGAACGAGACCCCGACTAAGATATGTTGATAAGGGGAAGGCTGGCTGGGAGATGGAAAGGGTGATATGGGGGACGGAAAGGAAAACTCGGAGATGGAAAGGTGATAAAGGGAAGGAAAACGGGAGATGGAAAGGGTGAAAGGAGATGGGATGAGAGAACCACGAGGCACGGGCAGTGCTACCGTGATGGTGTGTATTTACGGGGAGTTGCGAAATTTTTCAAGTTCCGGCCTGATGAATTCTAATTCCCGTCTTGATAAGGTTACTGAGGCCGATGAAACGTTGTTTTCTGCGTTCTGGATGAGAAAGGATTCGATGATTTCACGTCCGTGGCGATTGCGGTACATAGGACAAACTCCCCGTAAATACACACCATCACGGTAGCACTGCCCGTGTCTCGGGGTTCTCTCATCCCATCTCCTTTCACCCTTTCCATCTCCTGTTTTCCTTCCCTTTATCACCTTTCCATCTCCGAGTTTTCCTTTCCGTCCCCCATATCACCCTTTCCATCTCCCAGCCAGCCTTCCCCTTATCAACATATCTTAGTCGGGGTCTCGTTCAGGGTGCAATGTCTCTGCCCAAAATAAACGTCGTTGCTAAATGAAAGAAAGTGGTTGTCCTGTGCTTGTCCTCCGTGTTTTATTCTTTCAATTTTATGTATTCATGTTCAACCCGCTCGCCTTCACCAGACCTATATGGTGTTTGTGTCGTTCCAAATATTTCGTCATTTAGACTTTGAGCAACGCAATTGGATATTTTTAAGGTTTTCTTTTCGTCCTGGTCTGTACCTGTGTTCTGCGTTGTCATCGCAAATCAAGGAGCCTGACTCTCGAAGTGGAATGATGCGTTCGCACCGCAAATGAAAGATCCTGACACTGAAAGAGCCTGAACGAACCTGAGTGCAGTGATGAGAGTAGCCCCGCAAACCTCTCTAACACTGTTGTAATATGGCGCTCAAATTCATTTTAGGCTACAGGCGACAATGTTAACGATATTGCTTTATTTATTTATTTATTTTGTGCCCACGAAAAACAATAAATCCAGGCATCTCTGTGGAGCACATTCACACTATGCCCAAACTTGAAACACATGTGGTTAAACGAAAAGAACAAAGGAAACAGAGAAAAACAAGAATACTATACATTTACTCACACCTTAATGCACGCGCGACGTGGCTTAAAAAAATCTTTCGCCTCTTGCTTTGCTTTTAGGCTTTGATGTCTGCTAACCCTGCAATTCAATTGGCTGCAGAGGGACAAGACTGTGATCGGAACTCGCTGCGCCTTAAGTTTTCTCAGGCGACAGTGATTATAGAACAATGCATGTATATACATATTCAGGATTTTAACATCTACTTAAGCATATGTGAACGAATCTTACGAGAACAAGTAAAAGTATTGTGACGATTGAATGCCCTAAAAGGAGGAGGACACTCATCAAGAACGCTCTTGGTGTGTGCGTCTTCTTTGTCCTCGTCTTTTTTCGCGCTTTTAATCGTCCAAATATATCTCAACTAGCCCAGGTGAATACACTTATAAAGTTGCAGTATTGAAATTGTTTTAGCGCACATTATGATAAGCTCACTGGATTATCGATGAAAGGCACTTCATATAAAGCATCTTAAAATCGAGTGGTATTCCGTGGTTCTCGCGGAAGAGTGGAAGCCTGCAGTCACTCTGAGCACGAACGGGGCAGGTGCCCATAAATCCCGGAATGCGCAGAGTCGGATGAACGAAACAGTTCCTAATATCCTAATACATATGTGTTAGCCTTACCGTCATAACTAAGAATTAATGGGGCGCGTTCAGTAGCAGCTGCCTGAGCACCAAACGGATTAAGTTGGGTCAGAGTTCTCGGAGTCATCTACTGAACGAGAAAAAACGCGGCTTCTCAGCTGCTCCTACTATGTTTCCACTTCCTCCACTGCGGCAGACGGTCTTCGAAAAAATGGAAAAAGACGACGCCGAGCACGATCGATTTTATTTAAAGCTGGTATTGAGGAAGTCTTAACAAGGTCGTTAGTGAAAAAACGAGGGAATGCAGACATCGGCGCTGCCATACGAAGCGGTCCAAAGAGATTGAGCCGTTCGCCGGACGATGCAAAAACTGCTTTAATTAAGGAAAAGATAAAAATAAAAAACGTCAACACACGGACAATATGGAGCTCGGTGAATTCACGCCGCCGGTAATTACACTTTAATACTACCATATTTTGTTGTGAACTTTTTTACCAGCTTCCTATATGTATTTGTATACACCCTTTAAGTCGGCCGCGCTTGGCGATTAAGGTTCTGTCGGCCGAAGCGAGGGGCAGCCATGTCTCATACTCGCATACACTCCGATTTATCTACGCAATTGTTAAGCACCAGCTGAACATACAATTAATAGGAGCATTCATGCAGATAATAGTATACAAGGAAATGTCCAAACAACCACTCCACTACCCTCAGTTTTCATTGTATACTTCTTGAACTAGTTTTTTTAATATTTTTTTCAGCTTCACTTGTTTCTGCATTCCTAGCTATATGCCCCAATCTCGTATTTACGATTGTTATAATGGGTGTAGCCTTGCAGGATTATTTTCCCTTTGTTGTATAACAAGACTGATCGGGCAGCAACATCTGTGTGAACTATGAAATGAAGAAAAACTGTATTTTGTTGCAAGCGCAAGTTTTATTTTTAATGAATCAAGTCGAAAGTGAATGTGCCTCTCAACTCACCACGTCGTTTTTCTAGTGGCGTACTTTTGACGATTGCGTGATTTCCCTAGGATTCTCTCTTCATTGACCAGAGCCGCTTCCTCCACGATTGTCGACTTTTAAAGGATTACCATCGCGGAAGGTCGCGACGAGTGATCAACATAAACGACTGCTCGCTACGGGGCTGACGGCGAATCTCGCATCCAAAGGGCACAGGTTTTTGTTGACTTCCACGTACCCCCAGAAACGCTTGCACCGTAGTTCCCGCACGAACACTGAAAATGGAACCAACCAGGAGCCATTTTTTAAAAGGTCTTGTGAACGTAGCCTTGACAAGCTTGCAATTGCACGGGCGTGCCTGCACGAGCAGAAGCATGGCAGTGGCTTGTCGCTCTTTGTGCAATCCACCTCTTTAAAAATTGGGTTGTGTGTATTTTCATACAGCCTAGAACTTAATCTGCATCAACGGGCGAGAAGTCTCCCAGCTGTAGACAAGAAATTTAGCCAGTGCAGTATAACCGCTAACCTGGGGTCCTTAACGTGCATCACGCAGTCGTGATACACGACCGCACGCCGGCATGATGCTCTATCAAAATGAGCTGTTGGGCTAGTTGGTTTTGCATATTTACAATGTTCCGCAAAGAAAACAAAGGAAGGAGACAGGGATAGGAAAGAACGTCCCAAAAAAGAAGAAAACGATGATTGAAAAATATTTTTTACCCGCTAGATTAAGAAAAAAATGTCTATATTCGTTCTTTCCTATCCGTTCTTTCCTATCCCTTTCCGTTCTTTCCTATCCGTCTCCTTTCTGCGTTGTCTTCGCTCTACATTGTAAATAAGGTACGATGCTCATCCAGATCGAAATGGGCAGGGGTGAGGATTGAACCCAGGATATCAGGGTCAAGGTTATTAGTTACGGTTACGGAACTGCTCATAGACGCAGCATGCACGAACAGTACAGCCCCCCCCCCACCCCACTTCACTCACCACGACTCGCCTGGCGTTAGCCTGGCGTAGCGTGCCTACATGTCTGTGTGTCTCAGGGTGAAGACATTCATTGTTGCGCTGAATGTTCAGCGCGTGACGCTCTCGCGCACTCGGTGCGTGACTTGGGCGCTGAAATGGCGTCTCTGCATTGGCCTGAAGCTACGCGCTCGAGCTGATTGACACCGGATTGCGCGTACTTCAAAATGCACAGCAAAACGATTGGGCGTAGAAATGGCTGCGAGATGTCAGCACTCAAGGAAAAGAGACCGTGCGTATGAAGGCACTCTAGCCTGGCGTCGCTTGACGCGCCGCCGGACGGCTGCTTTGGTAACTGCAGTGTATTCTATGGGAATCGGGATACGTGCGTTTCGAAGCACGGCGTCTAGGTGGCGCTTCGGCTCTGCTCTTTGGAACGCATAGTTATGAAACGAAAATCGAGGTGGCTCTTTGAACGACGGCAGGCGGATTGATGCGAGTGAGGGGGGGTACCCTTCCGCTTGAGTTCTACAATTGGGGTAATCTAGTAACGTAGACCAGGGTCCTGCAGCGCGAGCTTTCGCTCCACGTTCTCCGAGCTAGTGTGCGCTAGCCCTCTCGGCCACTGATCCCAACCAGGTAGAGAGGCTTACCGCTCATTCACACTGGAAGCGGATCCGCGTTCGCAAAGCGGTGGCGAACGTGGTTATATACAGATCCAGTACTGTTGCACGCGCACTAGGTGACATCAAGTGCGCGTGCGACTGTACTGGACCTTATACTACCGCGTTCGCAGCCGCTTTGCGAACGCGGATCGTTACAGCGTGAATGAGGTCAGATGATAAACCGGAATTTCGAAAGTGGCACCTCCCCCACGGTTGCCGCCATGTTGTACAGAAAGTGACCACTTGTCACGTGAACTCACAATAGCCGTGACGTCATCGGTAAGATGGCAGCGCCCAGAGCTGGCGGATGCGAGTTTGTTCGGTGCGCGGTAGCCGTGATGTGCAGCTGCTTTCCGACGACTTCGGGCTTTTTCGTGCTCACTGACGCGAATATAATGTGAAAACATGAAGGAATGAGACTTTATACCCTTTTTGCGCAAGATCGCTCTTGACCATCTGGATATTAACGCTTGTGAGACAGCATCAGTCGTATCGCCGTACCGGTGCTCGGATTCCCGGATGTGTTCGTAGGATCGATAGAACTTTGAGTGCTTTTAGCATTAAATTTTCGCATTCTCTTAGCTTTGTTTGAACGTTGGAATGTCTGAGAATCGATGCGAAATGTATGCGTCGGATGTAGAGCCTACGGGAATTTGTTTCAGCCCTAGGTAACTGTATAATCACAGCCAACTTTTAGCGAGGAAGCTCCTGCGATCTTTACGTTTTGTGCTAATCGACGATTCTACATTCGATCGCTTTTCTTCCTTTTTTTTGTGAGTGCGAAGTGCACACTTATTTTCAGCTGCGAGGATGACGTTTTATTGAGTGTGGGGATGAATAAATCGTTGCAGGCACCTGCTTCAAAGCTGTTCAACTTGCTGTAGGAACAACCGTTTTGGTGTACGCATAGATTAACTGCACATTTTTCTCTTTCGTAGGATTTATTGCAGCAATACTTTTTTTCATCAAGAGTGCATTGCATTAGTCGGTCGATTATTTACTTGTTTTAATTACCTGGACAAGATAATTCATATTTGTGTTCATCCCTTGCCCGAAGAGCAGTCTTGTTGAAAAATGTTGACACATCCTTTCGGTCTTTTCAAAAGACTTTTTTCAAAAGTGTGGGCTGCCTATACTTTGTATCACCGTAACTTAGAAAAGGGCAACCGCCACAGCCCCCTCGAGCCAATCAGAGAGACGGGAGTGAAGGTGTGCGACAAATCTGTGCAGACGAGCACTCTGATGATATGTTGTCATGTGCCTCTCTCCAACGTGCATATTGACTCACCGAGACAGTAGCCTTTGCCGTTTGCCAAATTGTGATGGAACAAATTACAGTAGCTACTACTCTAATTGCCCAAGGCCTTCATACTTTGGGCATTTGTTCGACAAGAATGTTATGTCCGCCGTCACTGTGAACTCGGCTGAGCTCACATTGGACTCGAATGCTGCATTAGCGTTCGACGTGAACTGAGGCCCATTCGTGAGCTTTACGCCGAAAAAAAAAATGGTGACAGTTGTGTTGCTTGATGGGGTTTTGCAGGGTCTATTGTGTCATACATACAGGAAGTGTCCTGCTATATAACAATGCATCAACACGTTCTATTAAACTAGATGCTCAGAGGTGTGTTTGTTTTGGCAATTTATAAGTTACAGTCGTGTGTTTAATGTTATTATAATGTGTAGTTTTAAGTATCCTCTCTGCAATGCCTACAAAGGCCCCTGGAGGGAATAAATTAATAAATAACATTTTCACATCACTGGAGTTGGTTTTTGGATGTGCCACATGTTCAGGAGAAGTGGAACGAGTGCAGCCTAATGCAACCAGTCTGCCAGTCTCGTATGTCCCATTAATTAATATTGAGGGGTCAGAGATTCGAGTGTCCTCAAAAGGTCCAGCGCGCGCGGTGAACACAATTCTTTGTGTATAGACTCTGAAGGCGTAAAGGAGAGCGGAAATATGTTTATTTGGTTAGTGTATCAAACATGTTTATTTCCACTTGATTACATAATTATTGGTTCTTTGCAAATGGTTCCATAACGAGTTCTTTCTGCGACAGTCTTCTGTCAGGTGTTCAGTCGTAGTACCTGTGCTCTTTGTTGTCGGATGACGCTCCTGGCACGTCGGTGTTCAGTTTGGTCGAGTGGCAACTTTGACCGACTGATGCCGTCTTGTAATCATACGTCATGTGCGGCCACCAACATCTGATGTACTGAAGCTGCAGGGCTGGCTTCTAATCCGCAAATGTTCCTGGTAGTTTTCTGCATCAATGCAGCAAGCTCGGGCATGTACTGCTTACGTGGCTGTGCCTTTTGCTGTACCGTTGACTTGATAGCTGGCAACAATGTTTGTTTGCTATCCAAGCCATTTCATTTCCATTTCGTAATGGCAATTTTTACTGCATTCCGCGACCATGCAACTTGTGTAAGTCTCGTGTGGCAAAGTGAAGTCTGGTGATGCTTGGAGTCGACTTTTGAGAACAGCCCAACCATTCTATTTCTTCAAGTCACTCAGCGGCATTCTGCCTCAAAGTTGAAAATTGTGTACTCCGTGGCGTGGACACAGATAATTAGTGTCAGCAAATTATTAGGTATTGTCCTTGGACAACGACCGACATCAAACTAACTGTCCCTGCATTGCCGCTCACCTGCTTTGTCGTGCTTACCTCCCGTCGAGGTGAAGGGGATGAGGAGCTTCGGGGTAATGTCGGCACCAGGGACAAAGGCCGCCGAAGATAATCCTCAATGTTTCGTGGACGCTCGTCGAGACGTGGTCGAGGGTCGTGCGGCTTGAACTCTTGCAGGCCAATTCATTGGTACGGGCACCTCCAGTAGACATGGTCGGCCTCATGCAATGGTAGCAGAGTGGTTTGCGGTCGACCATTCGCAGCACCTCCGTTTTTCTCGGTGTACTTTGTTCAGCGCGGACATACGCTGGTTCTTCCTGATGTCGGGAACGCTTCGGCGCATGGGGTGTCTCGTTAAATGGGCATTGAATAGTAACGGGTAGCCGGTGGCGGTCGTCGTGACTTTGGGGCATAAATCGCCCTCGGTTCGTCAGATGCCACTCCGCTCGAAGAAGCCTCCAGTTGAAATGCCTGTCGAACTTGTTCCGAAACAATCTCGGCAATCAAAATAAAAGCCGGGCAACTGATGGCAGAAAGTAGCTTCCTGATCTCCTCCCGGACAACGTTGTGGATGATGTCGCAGATGCCTGGGAGGCTGGCGTCGAAGTTGCAGCTGGACGACTCGAGTGTCGAGACGCTGGGGAGTTGTTGATAATGACAGGCTCGGGCCTGCAGTGTACATTCAATGTTGGAAGCCTCGGTGATATGAACCCTTCGACTGTTGTCGTGGGGTTGCGAACAAGGCTGCCGAAGGTGTTGTCCCTCACATGAGGGACATGGGATTCTTAGCTTCTCGTCTTCTGTAGCATCAGGGTTGGCGTGGGTGCTCGATCAGGCGCAAAACATCCTCCACGAAGGCGGTGACACTCTCGTTGGGGCCATGTCCTGGACAGAATCGGGAATTCGGCTCTCTCTCGTCAATGTTGGCTGATGAACGTGCACTTCAGCTCGATCTTGCAAACTTCTTACGACGTTAAGGAGGATTCGTGGTTCTCAAACCAGTGCCTGGCAGTTTCTTCCACGAGAAGTATAGGTTCTGCAGGAGCTAATTGTCCGTCTACCCACTGTGGCGGGCGACACGGTCATATTGTTCAATCCAGCCCTCGACGTCTTCATACACCTTGCGTGAAAGGGCATCGGAGTGTGAGGTGCGACGGGAATGCAAACAGTGGTGGGAGCGGATGCGGTTTGCTGCTACAGGTTTGTCATTGTTGGCTTAGTCAGCTTCGGTTTTTCTGGCAAAAGACCGAATTCCGGGGTTCTTGCTGGTAGTAGCGACTGGCTTGGATTTCAGGTTCTTCGTGGTGTATTTCCGAGGTTCGTTCTTGTGGTACTCGCTCGTCTTGCGGTTTTTCTGCCGGGCTCGGGATAGGACTTGGTTCACGGCTCCCCGGGGGTTAAGACGCGGGATAATCCGCCACCCGTGTTTTGTTGTCGGGAAACTCGGCTATGCCGCCTGGGTCCACACAGAGTGAAGGGCTATGGATAAAGTGTGCAGCACCTCCACCAGAACATACAATGACAACTGAGCATGGCCTGGAACTTTCCAGAATAGTAAATATTGATAGAAAATAGGACTGGAGCAAGCATCCGTGACAATATAACAAAACGGACAGAAGAGAGTCTATCCTGACCACTAAAGAAGATGCATTGCTTTAGTGGCATTATGTCTGAAGAAATTCTCTCCTTCGGGGTTTGGCGACTGCCGTGGACGAGCGGAACTGAAATGGATGTGGGACCACTTTTCTGGTAATGAGCCGCTGCAGACTGTCGTCGCAAAGCGGCGTGAACGGGTGGACTGGGTAGGTAACACGCGCGATGAAATGTCCATGCAGCTTGCAATTCGTATAACGAGTGTTGATGAAACTTTTGTGTCGACGAAACGTGCGACAGACCAGCGGAATCAATGCCAACTGCAACACTTGTGCTCCGTGAAAGTGCACATCTACGCCATAACAATTTGGGAAGCAGCACAGCATCATTTAGCACGGTACGGGAACTACAAGCTTCAAGGCAACTCTCCGGTGCACCGCAAAACCAAAGTGAGCTGCGGTCATTTGAACGAAGTGGCACCACGATTGCACACTGCCAAGCACGACTCACGGAATTTCCGTTGCTAAACTGTGTATCCAAATATATTGCACACGCTTCACTGCAGACCTCAAAGATTCCGATGGTCAACGAGAGCACAGAAACGTCGCCTTAAAATTTATCCGAGCGGTATCCGAATCAATCTGAGGTCCGAGCAACGCAGGGCCGATTGTCTCTTTCGTGGCAATATCCCCGTCGGTCACCAGCGAAATGCACACCGTTCCTTCGTATTTTCACGTTATACCTACGTCAGACACCACGCTGAACTCTGAAGTCGCTTTCGACCGGCCTCATATGACGGCTTTCGCGTCTGAAATCAATTTGCCGAGACGAACGACAACGAACAAAGCATCCGACAAGCTCCGGCCCAGCTGGGGCCAGCCGCTGCCTGGGCGCTGCCATCTTTCCTGTGACGTCACGTATTTGGTTTGGTCACGTGACGAGCGGTCAAATTTGCGTACAATGGCAGCGGCCTTATGGGGGTCACTTTCGAGTGCAGACCGGAACCCCGGTTTATCGCTCTAAGCCCTTCTACCTCGTTGACTGATCCCCATCAACCTCTTTAGAAATCATGGTTCCAGAGTTTATGGTACGAAAACAGATGTTCGCGTTCCATGGATTCACGAGAGACCATGGCATGGTTTCAAGCGAGATCTCGTGAGAGCGCTCGTGGTGTGCACGCGCGTTCTCTGCCAAAAATTTTAAACCGGTGATTTCCGAAGAAGGTGGATTATCTATAGACGCTTTGCAGCAGCTGTGCATGGGCGCCGCGATAACCGACCTTCAGCTTCCGTTTCCTCTTGTTCCATTTACTTCACGTCATCATTACCTTAGCAGTGCCAGGTTATTGCCATCTTAGATCCTATTGTGTCCTTCTCCCCAGCATTGGCCTTTGTGGAAGGTCGTCAACACCCATTTCAGTGGCTCGGTATCTTGGTAAGACAAGAGAAGGTCAGCAATGGCGGCTGTAATCTATCTCGTGTGTAAACCGTCTATATAGCGCTCATGTCCACAGCACGCGCTCACGAGAAAAAAACAAACAAACTGCCGTCGTAGAAGAGTCAAGGATAAGAGCTCATACAGTGAGACGCTTTTTCACGCGCTCCTGCGAGAAAAATAGAGTAAAAACGAAGCAGGTTTTAATTATCTGCCCGGCCACGATCTCAAGAAAATAGCCCGTACTAGGGTGCCTTCATGTGCGTTTTGCTTAGGGTGGAGACATGTGGCCATTTTGCCCCACACGTTTATTTTTCTTTTTTGTTCAAAAGCGCGTGAAACAGCGTGTCCCTGCTCGCGTTTGTGGCGCTGACTGTGCTATGGCGACATTTTGTTTTCCTCGATTTCTTTGCATTTTACCCGTGAGCGCGTGCTGTCGGCATCGGGTATTACAAAGGGTGGCATTACCCTAAAGAGAAGCCCGTACAGCTCCCACTCATTAGTGAACCAATTCGGGACAGTACTCTTCACGACATCAACCGGCTAATAAAGATATAAAAAAGCGACACTGTCATTCAAAGGAAGTGTCTCGCTAGAAATTGAAATCACTATTGCTATTATTTGTTATTATTATTATTAATATAATAATAATTATTATTAATATTAAGATATATGCGAGTAAATGGTAAACATATAGAACTTTTTTTTAGTTTCGTATTACTAACAATACAAATAAAAAATCCGATGCAACTCAATAATACACATTATATAAAAGCTTATTACAGAGGCTACATGCCGGTGACATGCCTCCACGAAACAAATAAAAACCTTGAAGATTATATTGGGCAGGAGATCGAACTAAAGAGTGCGCTTTATCGAGCTTGTTGTCCCCACAGCCCGTGTGTTCACTAACACAAGAAAACAAAGAAATTGAAATTCGCCGAGCACAATCTGGGCACGAGCGCTTCGCTCTGACCAGCGCTTTAGTCGCACGAGGAGCGGCCTTCGAATCGTCATCTTCGATTTCTCGGATCAAAAATAACCAAGAAAATATGGTTTGATGTCGCCACAGCTGAAGCGTGCCGCGAGAGGCGTGACTGTTCGATCTCCTCCCCAATAAAAATACACTGGTTATCGACCATCGGTAGAGAGAGCGTTGTTGTATTAGGCACATTGCGCAGATCTCATGCGTTATATTGCACTGTACATCTTTAATTAGAAAGGTTAGGTCCGTACACGGGGCCCATAATAATTTACACCCTTTTTTCCTCCGATACCGGCAGTTTAGATCTGGGTGGATATGTCAACCTTCCCAATCTATTCCACTTGAAGCGGAATGCGCTTGCACTAAAGGTTTGGCAGTTTTCTAGAGTCCTGCTGGTGCCACTTTTAAGTTGTGCTTCACTCCCACGCCTGGACAGCTTCTTCCAGCTCATCAATGACAGCGATGGTGTGCTTGCAGGGTTTTCTTAGGACCCCGAAATGGTGCTAATCACTGGGGGCCAGGTCAGGTTGTACCCAAGCAGGACCAAACGCTGCGGGTCGCACGACGCGGCGAAAAAAATAGCCTTACCCCATCGTCCCCCGGCAAAGCACGACTTCACGTGAACGCACGAGACACCATGATGAGCCGATGCCTGATTGAATTCGACCATCTTTCCGGCGCGCTATTTTGCAGTCATTGATAATTTGGAAGCATCGGCCCAGGCGTACGCACTACTAAAAAGTGGTACCGGCATGCCACTAAAAAGCTGCTACACCGATGGTGCAAGTGCATTTGGCTACGGGGGAATATATTGCGAAGTGGACATATTGACCCACTACTAAATCGCTGGTATCGGCAGCGAAAAAACAAGATAATTATAAAACACCCCTCGTGACAACCTAATAATGCGCTTTCAGTTATGTATACAATGAATAATACTTACATTAGGTTGCATTAAATCTACAGAGACAAGCGGAAAAGAAGGGTCAAACTAAAGGTCATGTTGTTTGTACCCTTTTCGTTCACTTGTATCTGCTTTTTTCTTGCGTGTGAACGTTACTCTAGTTGAACGATATAATAAACAAACTCTCACACTACAGTAAGACATACGACAGGATTTCTTCCATACTTACGATGGGCCAGCTGAACAAAGAAACCACGCATAAAAACACCATTCACACTGCTGGACTAACAACTGTTTAATGCTCTTCCTTTTCTTTTCCTCTTTGCGAGTGATTGAAAACTTCTTTTTCTTTTTATCCCGTAATTCATCATTTCTTTTCTTTTTCTTTAGGTCACTTTTCGATTTTTTGCTTTACTGGTTTTTACGCTCATCCTTTTTAGGGTGGGCTGGCGCATTCTTCTTCCTTTTATCCTTGCCCTAGCCATCAAGGACAACGGAGAGGACTGTGTTAGTGCCCCTTCAGTTGCACTCGACCACAAGGAGGAAGCGTTCCTGCGGGGAGCCACGGTGTCCGGGCAAGGATAAAAGAAAGAAGAATGCGCCAGCCTCACCCCTAAAAAAAAAAAAGGATGAGGAAACGCCAAAAAACCAGTAAAGCAAAAAATCGAAAAGTGACCTAAAGAAAAAGAAAAAGAAATTATGAATTACGGGATAAAAAGAAAAAGAAGTTTTCAATCACTCGCAAAGAGGAAAAGAAAAGGAAGAGCATTAAACAGTTGTTAGTCCAGCAGTGTGAATGGTGTTTTTATGCGTGGTTTCTTTGTTCAGCTGGCCCATCGTAAGAATGACCCAACTAGCTCAGCTTAAGCCCGTGACAAGATTTCTTCCACCTCTGTGTTATCAACAAAGTGACATAAATCAGCATAACTATTTTACAGCAGTTGTTTCTTTTAGAGCGCAGCTCTTAGGCGCCTGTTTCCGGCTTGAGCGGCGTCGCCGTCGCCGTCGGCGTCGCCGTCGGCGTAACCGCGCGGTGCATTATGGGATGCGTGACGTCACTGATGACGTCATCAGTGATGATGCCGATGACGATTCGGATGACGATACGTCATCAGTGACGTCACTGATGACGTCACCAGTAATGATGATGATGACGATGCGGATAACAATGACGTCATCAGTGATGATGACGATGACGATGCGGATGCCGATGACGTCAACAACAATGTCACTGATGACGTCATCGTTATCGTCACTAATGACGTCACCAGTGACGTCACTGATGACGTCATCGGCATCCGTATCGTCATCGTCATCATCATTGATGACGTCATCAGTGACGTCAACGGCATCGTTATCGTCACGTGCCCACCGAGGCCACGTGACCCCCTCTCCCCCCCCGGCCCGAGGTCACTTGACCCCCCCCACCACCCCAAGTACCCTTCCCTCCTCCTCCTCAAGAGCTGCGCTCTAGTTCGTCGTTACAGGGACTTGTAAAAGGCTTTCATTTTTTAGCTCTACACTGAGGCGGAAGACGTCCTGACATCGTGCAAACTGATGGACGCAGAAAAAGAGAACAACGATGCAGTGACGCGAGCGCTCACGAAAACGTTATGCTGCGTACGAACGGTATACGAACGGTCCTAGTTCTACAGCCGTAAACAAGAGGCAAACAAAACTGCCGACGACTTTGTCGAGGACCTGTACGAAATGGCAGAAAAGCGCGACTGCAGGAGCTAGAAAGAACGGTTAATTAGAGATCAACTCGTTGTGGGACTCAACAATGTCGTGTTGAGTGAAAAACTCCAGCTCAAAGCAGAACTGACATTAGAAACCGCAATCTCCAAGGCGCGCAGTTCAGAAACAGTAGAGCAGCAGCTAAAGGAACTGCGACCACAAGCGCAGTCGAACGCGACCGTCCGAGAGGTACACACTTCCGCGCGGCGAGTCAAAAGCAACAAGAAGCAGCCGTTTCCCAACAGTCAACTGTACCAAGGAGTTCTCTGTCCATGCAAGTGGCGCGGCTCTACTACTCGTCCACACACCCGCGCCAAGTGCCCAGCAGCTGACAAGAAGGGTTACCGGGTTTGGCAAGAAAGGACACTTTACGTCAGTCTTCCTGGCAGTGAAGAAGAACCCCTCAGGTACACAAATATATTTTGCACTCGAGGAGGTCTACTTGAGAGAACTAACGGACAAGCCTCGAGCTAAATCACGCAGATACCGACCACAAGCATCTTATACCACGTTTGTCGTCAAAGTGTCACAATGAGCTGAGTCTCCATTTACAATGCCTGCACATGAGGCTGCTTAAAGGGGCCCTGCAATCATAATTAGGCGTCTACCTTTTTTGCGGTTTCCACGTCTCTTGGGGTTTGGGCAAGCCAGCGGGCACGGAGAGAGTAACTAAATATCAGTGCGTCATATTTTAACCGGACGACGCGGAAACCTCCTCAACCTACGAAGGCGACCAGCGGTACCGAAAGCGCGCAAAATGTGACGTCTTAGGTCCTGGGCTTACTACTGGTCAGAGCCGCTAAAAGGTTCTTCTTAGTCGAAATACAAAATATAAGTGGCGCAAACAGTTTCAATTATTTATAAAAGTAGTTTTTGTTCAATATTTTAGATCAGAAAAGAAACAAATGCAGTTTATAAAGTACGGAAACAAGAAATGAACCGTCGACATACCCGCCACCAAGCGGTGGAAAAGGCGGCGCATACTAGAAAGGAGTAGTGGGATCAGGCGCCGACACGGAAAGGTCCCGGATGTACGCGGCGGCGCTGCGGCCGTAGGGACCGAAGGACCCGACCGGCTCTGAGCGTTCCCAAGGCCTTCGGTGAGCAGCTTTGTCTGGCGGTTTGGCTGTTTCGCGGTATGGCAGCGCGAAGTGGCTCCCATTCTGAACTGATCTTTACCCCGTGTTTGCTGTCGTTTGTGGCTAATGAAGTGTCATGCCGAATTTGTGTTTAATCGCGCAGCAAATGCAATGAGAGCCGCTTTAGCTGCCCGCTACATACAGCCTATCCAGAACACGCTTTAGTGGCGCCCTCTCGCGCCGTCTACACGGAGTACGGCAGCCGTGAGCGCTCGCTCAGGTCACTACCCCTCGTCTAGTTCACGGCCACTCAAGCAACCAAGGACGTCATGAAGGAGGTTATTTTTTGCTTGTTTTTGTCATTTTAATTTGCCTATAACTTTTAAAATAAAGCGAAATTCGAGAAAAGAAAAGTGTCATTAGGTTACTACGTTCAGTGCGCTCAATACCTTCAGTTGCTACTTGATGTGATTTTAATCTTTGTTTCTCGATGCTCACCGTTGACCACTGTAAGGGGACCGAGGACCAGCCAAGCTGCATATCGCAGCTTTTTCTCTCGGGCTCCCCATCAAGATTGATGGAAATAAAGATATTATTATTATTATTATTATTATTATTATTATTATTATTATTATTATTATTATTATTATTATTATTATTATTGTTATGTGGTCAGAAGCGTGGCCGTGGTCTCGCCGGAACGAGCCACCAAAATAATATAACAAAAAACAAAAATATTACATACGATGAAGGAAAATATCTCCCTGGAAAAAAAAAACGCGCGACCCCCCTTATCTTTAACGAAGCTCTGTGATTAAATTATAATATAAAGAAACTGAGCAGTCCTGTATGCTCGATTCGCAGTACAGTGACAGCGCCTCCAAGGCGTCGCGTTCACGCATGGGGAGTGTGAGCAAAAGCGCTCTGAACAAAACTTCTACCTGTTTCTGTTCCGAAGGCTCGCTGTTTTGTTTCGGCTGTTAACCGACGGCTTTCAGTTTGCTTCTCTTGTTCCTGAACGTGCGGGAAGCGCGTCGCCCGGTACGAGCTCATTCGAGAGTTTTAGGGAGCCGTTTTTGCCCATCCGGAGAAGGCGACGGCGGGCCTTTCCGGTACGAACTGCGCATGCGCTACCACGGAAGACTCGCATATGAGGAGTTCGTACTGGAGGGGCTATTGTACCCTATCGGATGTGCAAAAAGGGTTAACTCCCTATACCTGTTTTCACATAAAGAACCGTACAAAAACAAGTCCGGCTGCTCGCGGAGCATTACTAATTTCCCCTTTAAATGGATTACTAAGATATATGGAGGTGCACTTGAGATTATATATATGTCATCTTATCAAGACGTACAAGTTCCAAAATCCCCAAAAGCATCAAGCGCTACTCCCACAACCAAATCTCGCAAGAACCACTTCGCAGCCGCGTGTGAACAATGCGCAGAAACTTGCTTTTTTCTTGAGGGGGAAAACGGGTATAGTGGCATTGACATTGCTACAACGGCAATTCGCTATCTGCTAATTCTTTGTTTCGAGAGTGCGTGCAGTGAGCAACGGGTGCTGCAAAACTTCTAGGTTTAGTAAGGGGTACGGAAACCAAATTCTGGAGCCTATTTCTTTGTTCCAACACGGACGGCAGGTAGCAGTAGAACCACAGAAACATAATAATATTGCGCTAGAAAACGCAAGAAAACATATTTTTAAAGTGAATTGAACGATAATCAAAAACCACCTGGCAGTTGGTTGCGAAGCTTGCAATGGAATGTAGTGACGACAACATGCCGCTGAAAGCTGCGCCGCAGCGGTATGTCCACTCACGGGTATAGATTGCCTAGGCCTCGAACGCAACACCGACGCGTTCTAAGGTGGAGAGACCAAAACGAAGTGAGCCACCGTGGGACCGTCGTTTTCAGCTCTCGCGCGACGCCCAAAAACGCGCGTGCGCATGGCTGGCATGGCTCGTTGACGCTTCAAGGAACCTCCGGCGTTGTCGGCGGGGTCATGGCAGTGACCACCGCGGCTGCCCTTGCGGCGAAACACAAGCGCGATAAGTTCCTCGTGGATCTCGGGGCAGGCTTGGCGTGGCCACCCCAGCCCGGCGGGATCTCGGCGGACGCGCAGCCGGTGCAGCGGCGGGCCTGGTTCGGTAGCAGAGGTGACGCCTTACGCGGAGATCACTTCTTTTCAGTGGCTTCGGGGTTCCCGGAAACCGGAGACGTCGACCGTGCTGGCCCGAGGCTCGGAACAACCCCCCCCCCCCCTCGATGCCGTACGTGCTGTTCGGCAGGACATTTCGTGCCCATAATTACGGTACTAGCACCCCCATTACGGTAGCACACACCAGTAGCACACCCCACGCGAGTCAGCGAGTATGTCTCGATTCGATTACCTTCAACGTGCGTCCACTGCGGTATTGTTATTGGAACACGGGAAACAACCCAAAACTCCCTGCGCCGTACTACCACAATCTCCTGTACTGCATTTGTACCTTTCTCTGTTAGTTATATCTGAATTAGTTAGTGTTTGTTTCTGAACAATAAAGTTGCGTTGGACACCCCTGCGTTGTTTATTTTTCATCAAATAAAGTTCACGTCTGCTGCCGAGAACGGAGAAATCGACAGTGCGACGTTATTCGCCGCCGGTGCCGGTACGCGGTCGAAGTTGGGACTAGCAACAATTTTCATCGCTCTCGCGTCTTACGCAGCTCTGGAGAAGCAGACGAATCATTTCCTTGCCTGAATATATTTATCGCGCGCTGCGCCACATTAGGAATAATACACAGCATTTCGCCATACATTTTATTTTACCGATCACCGCGAAACCGCGGCAGAAACCGAGACCGTGCATTGGTTAGGGTCCTACGCCAACCACACCGGTCAGCTCAGCTGGACCTGGGCGCGTTAAAGTAAACAAGACGAAATCTGGTTATATGCAATAACAGTACCTAAGAAAAAAAAACACAACTGACCGCATTCGCGAGGTTTACGACAGGCGTCCACGCTGCCGTCTGCAACCAGCGACGAACCTGAGGAATCTCCGACTTGTCCGGAATCCGAATCTCCGGTGATCTCGTCCCATTACTACTGTTGACGTCTTCGTCTTCGCTAATGTCATCGTATCCACCGCCGCTGCCACCACTCTCGTCATGTTGACCCGCCATCGCACACTCAAGGCAGCGCTGAGGCAGCTCCGACACCTCTGCGGCTCTGCCTCTGCCGTCTCCGCGATATCTACAGCTCCCTGGGTACTTCGACAAAGCGAGTTGCAACGCGTTGACGCCTCCAAGTGGCAAAAACTCGTCATCACTACGGTACGCTTGGTCCTCCGAGGCATGATGACGTCAAGACGTCTGCCCGATCTCCCGAGATGCATCGCGCTCTTCGATGGCTGATTTTGAAGCGCTCGCCAAAATCC
>JAZHYW010032407.1:0-18458 GCA_037355805.1 Ixodes ricinus | reverse complement strand
CCCATTTTTGCCTGTTTTCGGTTTCTGGTGCCATAGAGCCCCATGTATTCGAAAACTCCGTCGGTCACCATTTTCCCATTGAAATTTTTCAGAAAATCACCTATAACTTTTGAATAAGGTATCGGATCGGGCTGAAACTTTGGCATCTGGTCTGACCTCTAGCGCTACCTTTGGTCGGAGAATGAGCATTCGGCGATGCCAGTTTAATTTTGCGGTAAAAAAAAACAACCTGTAATTTTTTTTTGTGACACCCTGTATTCTTTCGCGAATTGTAGGCGGTTCGCGAAAATTTAGGTCGCTTACAGCGTATATATATATATATGTCGTATATACATGTATGTATATATATATATATATATATATATATATATATATATATATATATATATATATATATATATATATATATATATTACTTTAAAAACTTAGCCGCAGTTTTTTTCAGTAAGATATTTTGTATTTTGACAACGTCAACCAAAAATCGATGTTGAACAAAGCTACACTCCGTTTCACCTCACGATGGACAGGCAGCGGATGCTAATAGCCATCGGAGTTGAACCGGTACCACGTGAGTACCAGGTGACCTTCCGGAGTAGCGCAGCAACATACGGAGCGCCAAGCCACGTGCCACTCTCACAGCGTTCAACTGGCTCAAATGGTTCGTAGCGTTCGCAGCGGTCCAACGTAAGGTGAAACGGTGTAAAACAATCCAGTTCGAGCCAACCAACACTCTCACTCAAACTAAAATACGACGCAATACAAAAGAAACCGTATTTCCTTTTTTTCTTCTTCTTTCCTGTAGTTCTTTTTTTTTTTCTTTACCGTATAGATGGCGACGACAACGATGATGATGATAACAGTGATGCCACACCACTCCGCTTCCTGTTGCTGCAACGTCGCCGTTCGATCCCAGCCATCAGTGGACGGAGCGTCACCTGCCGGAGACGTCTCGCGACAACGGCACGTGCCGCGCCACGCGCTGTATCATAGCCCCGCGTATTATCCGCGTACAATCACGCCCTCCCATGTCACCTTTGTCACTATTGTTCGCTCCTTTTCTTTCTTTTTGTTTTGTGCGTTCTTTTATTTTACTCTTATCTGCGGTCTACGACATAGGCAGTTGATGCTCGACGATTGTATTATTATTTCTTTTTTATATATATATATATTTCTCCACCACGCGGCACTGCTATGTCTTGTTTCGCACACCCCTCAGGCTAGTTTTTTTTTTCTGTTTTATTTATTTCCTATTGTTTGTATGTGTATTTAAAGGTTTGAACTGCCGTTTCTGGTATTATTATCTTTCTTCAGCTTTTCCGTTTTAGCTTAGCTTATCGCCCTTCTTTGTGACGGAGGACCCTTGGCTTAGCGGAGATTGTACAGCCTATTTCAGTATATACGTATAGCCGGATGCGCACGTCCGCTACGTGAGCGGGTGTGTTTATGTGTGTATGTGTGCGCGTTTGCGTGTCGATGTGTGTGTGTATGTGTGTGTGTGTGTGTGTGGTCGCGTGAGAGGTCGTCTCTTTCGTCTCTTTCCGGCCTCGCAATCACGGTTTGGTTCTGACAGAATTCGGAAGTCGGCTCCGACATAGGGAAGAAAAGGGGGCTAGGAGGAGAGCGTTTGTGAGTGGTTTTGTGACTGTTGTTGGTTCGAGGAAAAGAAGGGGGAGGGGGATCTGGATCCATTGTGCGCTTTTGTGGGCGTCTCTATAGCGGCGTGTTGTTTGTTAGTTCGTGTGTCAGCAGTTTCCTTTCTTCCCCTCTTCCTTTGTTTAAGAGAGGGCGCTGCAGTATCGCTTCTGGTGCTTTCGATGATGACGCAAGCGGCTGCGCGACACGGTCTACAAAGATGGCGGCTTTTAGGCGACCGCTTTGTGCCGGAAGTGGGTTTTGTCCCCTTCGCTGTGTTTTTATTTCGTGCTTGTTGTTGCTGTGTTTGTGTTTTTTTTTCCTTTTCGGATCGATCCGTGAGTTTAGTTTAGCCATCAAGGAGATGCTTGCACGCTGTTTCCTGTGCGGGAGGTTGTTTTGGCCTGTCACTAGCCTGACGATTGGTATTGCGTGAACTTCGATAATGGTTTTATTGCGCCCAAGCGCGTGGGTGAGTGGAGGCTTTACTGAATGTCGCATGGATCTCCAAACGTTGCTTTATTTTCCGAGTATTTTATTTTGTTCACAAATGCGCGTTTATGATGCCGGACCGGATTGCTTCCTCCTATTTTTGAGAGTAATACTGTGGTGTTTTAAATATACAAAGCCTAGCCAGATTTGTTTTAGGTATGTCTAAGCAATGGCAAATGCAGTGATAGATTGTTTGCGGTAGGGGAAAAATTCGGCAGTGCGGCTTTAGAAGCTGCTCACACATATATAAATATAATGTGCGTTTGCAGTTTGAAATGTGGTTTTTGTACTATTCGCCATTTTAAATGGGAAAAAACGCATTTTTTGTTATTGTTTCAGATTGGGGAAATCGCAAGTTCTTGCTGTGTTTGTATGATGTGAAAATGAGATATAGTGGTTTAATATTTTTGTGTGTAAGCCACAATGTATTCCTCAGCATCGACTAAGCTAAAATAACTGCTCAAGTTTCCAAGATATGCATTGCCGCACACTAATGTCAACATATAAAGTCAGAATGTTAATCCCTAACTGTTCACATGACTACTACAAAAACATGTAAAAAGCAAAAGAAAACAAACTAAAAACTCGTCGTTTAAGTAAAAGCAATAGAACGACGTACATAGCGTTTGTCGTTAAGCCTGGCTTCATAACGTGCATTAGGAAGTTCACGTAGTTGCGGTTACACTAATTCGTGGCGATAGAACGTCTTTTTAGATCGTAACCGACCCGAGTAAAAATTAAGCTGACGTGTATGTGAGTGAAAAGCGAGTCACTGCACGCAGCATCGCTCCCGTACTTGCATTTGCGTCCATTTTGCAGCCTTTTCTTTTTTCGCTCGGCTCCTTTGATTGGTATGGCTGAAAAATTAACAACTACAAAACAACACCCGGTGTTTTAAAGAATATCAAATGGAAGAAAATCCCATCTTCCTATATTAAGCCCTAACTTTGATCCTCATCGTCAAAATGAAGTAACACTCAAAACGGGGCAATGGAAATCAACAAAATAATTGAGACTATAACACCTGAAATCGAATAAAACAGAATCAAGTAAAAAAAGTGATTAGAAACATTATAGCACAAAGGAAAATGAGGAAAAGGTATGTACTCACGGGAAGCTAAGAGTTTCTTTGGAAATATTAAAGCATATGAGCCGGCCAAGAGGCCTGCTTTGCCGCACGATAAGTGTTATTGTGGCAAAGCCAGCGGAAGACGTCGCTGCGTTCATGCGTGTCTTCAATAATAACTGGGGTTGTGTGGATATTTATACAGCGTGTAGTTGTTCAGTCATTTTCAAAGTTGCGACAAGTCACTCGCTGTAGATGAGCAATTTAGCCAGTGCAGTACAGCCGCTAGCCTGGGGTCTTTAACGTGCACCACGCAGTAGTGATACACGACCGCACGCCGGTACGATGCTCATCCAGATCGAAACGGGCAGGGGTGGGGACTGAACCCAGCATCCCTGGGTTCTGCAACGCGAGCTTTCATTCCACGTGCTCCGAGCTGGTCTGCGCTAGCCCAATCGGCCACCGATCCCCCCTGCGTGTCTTCACTCCGCACAACGCGTGTGTTATCGATGAAACTTTCTGGAATGAGTTAAATTTGTTTATTGTGCATACAAGCGATAAATTCATTAGAAAATCATGCTGGCTCACGAGGATCATGCTCTTGGCAGCAGAGAACAAGGTCACACAAGGGACAAAAAAGAAAAACAAATCAACCTGACAAAAATGTACGATTTGAATAAGTAATAAAACATTTTAATGTTAATATTGAGTTTTAGTACTGCGTATACAGAGAAAACGCAAGCCCTGTGCGTTTACGTTAGTGTTGAGTGTTTCGCAGTACGCTTGCGCGGAGCCCAAAACTGCGGTCTTAGATCGGCTCACGGCGACGACGTGCATGTGCAGCGTGGAGCGCGCAACGCTAACGCCAACGCGCAGCGCTTGCGTTTGGTCCTTTACGCACTACTAATGCTTTCAAATACTACTCTTAATATAATTCACTTCGATTAAAGTATAACCTTTTTTAAAATTCAGTGCCATCTGGTGGCTAAAAAAGCCGTTTGCTTTTTGACAAACTAATGGAGGTCATAAGCACGGGTGCAGAACTGCTATGTGAACGACTCTTTGGCCCGTTCCTTCTTCTCGTATTGTTTCTGTGAGTGAAATGCGAAAATCTGAACCAGATAGCTGCCGGCGACCAAGCACGAGGCAGTTTCTAATCGACCAGCGAGATCGGTAACTTAACACGCACCAGTGGTGGTGATGAAGCGATGTTCATCGAACGCTACGCTGCGATCGACACCCCTGTCGGTCATCAAGCGCAAGGGATCATGACGATACCACGAAATCCTAAGAAACAAAAGCCCTCTTTCCCTGCAATAATGCACCTGGCGCTGCGAGGTAACCTGAAATAAATAAATAAATAAATAAGTAAACAACTAAATAAATGAATAAAACTATCGGGCACCGTCACTTTCGCACGTTAATGGGAGATGAGCATTAGTTCTTCAATCACCTGCGATTTTTCTTCCTGAGTTATTTTGATTTCAATAGTTAGGGCACATGAACTGACCAGGGCCTATAATCTGGACACGTGGCGAAAAAGTCGGGTAGGGACTCGACCGCCGTGATTGGTCGGCGTCACGGTCAAGCGCGTTGCCGGCCAATCAGGTCCGCCAGATTTCTCACCGGCTTTTTCGCCAATTGTCCAGATTAGAACCCCAGGACAAAGCTGCGACCCACACGCCTCTTGATTAAATTTCCTCCATCAAAAGGCCCTATAGCCAAACCTGTGTCATGTTGGACCGCACTCTGATATAAACGCTTTCGCATCCGTTGTATCTAATTCGTGCGTTCTACCGACGTTTCGAACGTACAGGCCTAATTTATCACGCAGCTTGGAAGTATCCAACATTTTTTTCATCGTCTTCGAGAAGGCCGTTATTAGTCTGGCACAGATGCCATACACTGAGTTGAGGATGGTGATCAAGTTGCCAGACTGAATTTTGAAAAGGGTCTGTTGAGATTGTGGTTTAGCAATGGAGTTGAACAGATGTTTCGACTGCGGGAATTTAACAAATCTCGTTACAATATATAACTTGGACTTTCTGGCTAATAAGGACAAGTTAATATTTAAAGGTACTTATTCTAATTTACATTTTACAACACAAAAGTAGATGGTAATCGTATAGTTTCGTGACTGATATTATGCTAATTGGTTTTAATAACGGTACCATCCCTTGATACCACCCGAGGTGATCTTGTGGTGGCACAAAACGTTGCGCGGCGGGAACCACTTTTGTTTATAGGGTACCAGAACTCATTCATGTTTACTCCCGATAAAACTGGGAACACAAAGGCTACAAAAGAAAGGAGCGTATTAGATGAGCACACGAGAGAAAGGAAATAGGGTTATAATGTGAGAGGAAGGTAGTTTTGAGGAAAATTAGGGTCTTTTCATGGCGTTTCATTCATTCTTGCACACAAAAGAAGGCCTTTCATATCGAGGATGCAACGCGGAGAAGCTCTAAATTGTGCGGACGAAGTCGATTCCGCATGCATGCTCATGTTTCCCCGAATGACACTTGCACTGCGCAAGCGCGCGAGCTTGCCAGGGACGCTGAAAGCCCGGAGTTCGCTCTTATAACTTCTGCTACGTTCCCACTTAAAGTGAAGCGGAGTTTACACGCAGCTTGAAATGAATGCCGAGTTTGCTGGTCAACAAGCACCGGTTAGTGAGCGACAATAGTCGCATGACAAAGACATCAAATTCATGCATCTGTATAAAGAAAACAAAAATTAAAATACAAATAACGCGTGATCAAACGAACAAAGTAAACCAGGCTTCGACAATCGACAATACCACTAAAGGCTATATGTCATTTCAGGCAAGCCACACGAGCGACACAGCCTTTGGTGCCTGCCTTTGTCAAAGAAATACAGTGACAGCTGTTCATCGAGCAGCGCAAACGGCCGGTTCCAAGCTGAAATCATCAACGTCAAGGTGGCTGTAGTTTTTTTTTTTCTTTTGAGCGAGACAAAAGGGCTGTTCCCTTGTTGTGGACAGGGACGAGTAAGCACAGGAGGCACGCGAACAAGAGACGCCATCAAGAGGACGCGCACGGACGCACAAAGCCGAGGCAGTGCAAGCCATGACACCTCCAGGCACCGTGACCGCCGCGTGACGGATTTCGTGAAGCAATTAACTCCGTCGGCGTACGTCGGACTTGGCAAACCGTTTACTCGCGGCTTGATATTTAAGAGCCGGGCCGCATCTGCGATGGGGCATGGCACCCCGCTGTAACGCGACACGGCGATCTGACTTTAGAACACAACTGTTGTTGTTATGCAAGCCGTCACTCAGTCACTCAGTCAGGCAGGGAGACACGTATCTGCGTGGACAGGTCGGTTGGCCTCTCTTGTTGACGTGTGGCTTCTGTCAACTGGGACAAGGAAGACATAACAAGGCAGGGCATTGTTCCACTTCGGCGAGTTGGTCATTATTTATTTTATTCTTATTTTTGTGAGTCGACAAAACCATGCTAAATTTTTCCGCCAACAAATGAGCGGCTCAAACTGAACCAACTCGCTTGCGCAATCACACTTATTTCTCTAAATGCTTAAAATAATGGTACAAGTTGTCTCGCGACATTTGTTATACTTCGATTCCCGGAGGTACAGATTGTAATTGCACTGTATTTTGACTGATGTAATATTCCGGATATTCATTCCCGTCAAGCTGAATGAAAATATTAATCTTGGTCAGTACCGGAGAAACTTGGACTGCTATAGCACGTGGCTTCTCAAATAGCGATGGCTTAGAGGTGGCAACGTGTTTAATGATATGATAGTGTTAGCATAGCACACACATAATTCGTAGTTCAGAAGAATAACAAATGACAAAATTACTGGAGAATGTAGAGTAGTCATGGAGAGTTGTATTTCCGGTAACGTCATGATCGCGCAAGCGCGAAGGCCCTAAAAGTGCGAAAATAGAGTACTTTTCGGTCCCTCCAACTGCACAGGAAGCTGCTGTTATAAGACACATTTATAATTTAAGTTTAAAACGAGACGAATGAAGCGGGTACAGAAGCAGGAATTGAATCGGTCTCGTGAAGGGCGATTTCATCTGGATAAAATAACCTAATTTCTCTAGAAAAACTGTCCTTTTGCACTAAAACTAATTTCCAACAACATTTTTCTGCAGGACAAAAGAACATTTTTCTTTCCCAAACTAACAGCTCAAAAAGGATAGCATGGCGAAATCCCCGCACTGCCTAAGCGAGATTACGTGCGACTAGGCCGTAACAGCTCTCGCGTGACGTCACGCGGAGTGGGCCGATTAGCCATGTCTACAACCGCTGGAGTCAGCGAATGCCACGAACATGTACCATTGATACCAACGTGTTTTTACGGCGAAGCTGTACATGACTCACAGGTCGGATTTCTGGAACTTTTTCATGTCATCGTCCTCACGAAAAAAAAGACCTTCAGCGATTGAAGCGAAAGTGCATGTCACGCATAAACATACAGCACAGCATTCGTTTCAATAAAGAAAAAGCACAAAACAAGCATCCTAATGACATAATTGATGATAAGGCGCTCCTGATAACAATGTGAAGCACGTAGCGCTAACCGCATACGTTCCACAGTAAAGATTACTGTTGCGCAAGCTGCCGCGGCGACTGCAGCTTGCGACGTGGAGAGTGACGTTGCTAGCCTTTCATATATAAAAAGTTTTGGTACAGTGCATCTGCTTTCGTTGCAGGTGATACCACAGCTTCGCTGTCCAGCCACCTTCTCAACGTGGATTGGAGCCCCAACTTTTTGTTACAATATGTGTCTTTAGTTAGCTAAAGGACCAGCTATAAACATCAGTGGAGCTGAGATAGACATTTATTATGTAAGAATATTTTCTTCACGGCTTACAATAGCGTGACGAAATACAAGAGAAATGCTTGCTTAGAATGACGTCTCAAGCAATACAAAAAAGTGCTTAAAACTAAAAAAAGAAAAAAATCTCAGAGTGGTGTTAATGTTTCTGGCAGGGATACGTGTTTCATGTAAACTTATCCCCGCGAAATTTCAATATTTGGGGCTATAATACAGAATAACGCACAATGCACCGACAATTAGGTAGGTACATTTAACGCACGTTACTTAATGAAAGCATTACCAACCTAGTATTTATAGACGACAGTAATGCTTTTTTTGCTCTTTTAATAAAAGAAAATGCAATTCGTGCATAATCAAAGGCTCTTGAAATTACGCACGGTTTTAAACCGGAGACGAGCGGACGACAGGAGGACAAACTCACACGTTTTGCCTATAAAATTAATGCACTATTCCTGGGGTCGTCTCTCCTATTATTTTGCTATAATAAGCGTCGAGCAGTGTGTTATTAATCTGTCCAGAAAGTCGCTTGAGAAAATGGCTATTTTGGACCCAAACATATGTTTCAACGTGAGAAAGCTGGCGTGCGCACAAAATTGGAAGGTGTTCCGGTGACTCCACTGAGAAACCGGCGCATTTTTACGCCCTGTAAGAAAAACCGGCTTCAATATTTTTTTTATTTATTCAATACTGCCACCTGTCTTCTGGCAGCCAGGGCAGGAGTGGTTATATTCAGGTTCTTTTTTTTAATACATGTGACATCTCTTGACATGAACAAAGGCATCTGAAAGAGAAATCAACAAGGCATATAGTACATACAATTGACAGTATGGGTAGAAAAGAAAACTACTACACTCAGGAGTCAAGATAACAACTATAAGATTAAACAAAGTTTTTAGCAGGTGACATAAACATAAACATAAGGTTATTTTAGAGCGGCGCGTTTGTTTGTGACAAAAGCGTATTAAAAGTGTGCCAGACAGCATTCACACCAAGCTTTAGCAAAAAAACAAACAATAAAAACAACACCTATATTCATTTTTTATAAGGTTAAGTGCTGACGAAATAGACAACTTTGTCTAAGTATAACGTTGTTGTGAATTTACTTCATATATTATGCTTGGACGAAACTGAACATGGATGCTGATGCAGACCTGGCAACAAATGGAGGCACAAGCCGCTCGTTTGAAGGCGTCATCAATACCTTCATCTCTGAAGCTACTATTACACAAGGTTCAAACTCGCTAAAATCTCGAACATGCCGTTTCAGTTTGGTATTCTAGCCATGAAAAGGTAACACACTGTCTAAAAGATCGTAAGAAAATAATTCTGTTCGTTTCATACTGAATAACTATCACAGAAATATGCGGTGAAATCTAACCTTGACCTGCCATGCTCGTAGTATAGCTCTACGGCTCGGCCTCTTTCGTAAGTTATTTCATAACTTTTATTTGCGCGACAAATTTATTTTGATCTCCCCCCCCCTCCTTCCCCCCTTTCCTTTTTCCCGTAGCCTACGACTTAAACGGGCCTACGTCTTCAGCAACAATTTGCTTGTTGGCCGGAGGAACTGTCTAAGCTTCAGTATATGCTAGTGCAAGTATAACCTTGTGCGCATGCACTACACAACACACTCAACAAAAACGCCTGAAAATAAGTCTCTAACGGCGGTATACATGACCATTCAATGTGACGAAAATCATGGGCCTATGACAGTTGGCGGCATGAACGTATTGTCTTTAAGACTTCGTGATTAAGTTTGCCTGCGCACGTGTGTGGGATTGTGCATGTGTATGTGTACGCATGTTCAGACACACATACGTGTTTGTGCGCGTGCGTGTGTGCGTTTGTGTGTATTTTATTCTAAATTTCCGCAGTCCCTTTTACCCTTCTCTACGCAGTTACCGGCAGAGAAGAAACACCGGCGTATCTTTTTATTTTTAAATGAAATATCCATAAATCTACCGCTTGTTTCACGTTAAACACCGAACGGTAGTAGTCGTATTACGCTGGTAAAACTCCTCAGCTAAGGCGCGAAGTGAACCAGAGTCTCCATATAAGGGCAGACTGACCTATACCGCTGTCTAAATATCACCCATCTAGTTGGCTTTCCTTTTGCCTGACGTGCATCTTGCCGCGAACATCAACGTCGCAATTTAACATCCCAACAATCACGCGAAAGCAAGCTACTAAGCAGGTGCATTTTTTCCAGGTACATTTTCAGGCACACGCCATTCATTGGAGCCGTTTTCTTTCTCAGAAACAAGTGGGTGACTTTTACGCGGCCTCTTGGTGTCCTTCACAGATGACTCCAAGTGCAATCCCATTCCGGCACGAGTGTTTGTTGTATACGCGTGGCAGCGTCCACCATGATTGAAACGAGAAACAACACTTTGGAGCCTTCAACACGTCACAACATAGAGTGACAGGCACACCTCTTTGAATAGACGACGTGGAGTCCTCACTTCCTTCACACTCTTAAGACATTTTCTGTGCGTCAACGTTTCCGGAGTACATACGGAAAGGGCTAATAAGCATGCAGACTTCTACCCGTTACTCGAAGAAAGCAAATAATTAAAATTACAATTAATTGACTTAAAATTCAACCGATTACTGTTACATATTACTTGCCGTAGAAAGTAATCGATTAATTACTTCGTTACTTTACTCCATTCTTTATGCGTTACTCCAAACAAATTCACAAAAGACATTCAATGTTTACTGCATGTTTTCGGGACGGGATTCATTGCCTCATCTAAAAGAAAACGCGGATCAAATGCAATGAATATAATTTGTCAGACATGTTTAGGTTAAAAACGTTAAGAGGTCGGATCTATAAAATAATAAATGACTTAAACCAGTGTTTGAGATAAATGTGTCCTGCGCTGATCGACCAAGACATATTTCCATCATGCGAACATACGACGAATACGTTTGGGCACTACCCTTAGGCCTGGTTCACACTTACGAATCGGCGGGCGAATCTGCAAGATTCGTACTGCCGGGCGTAGCTCCACGTGCACAGCCAGCCGATTCCGCTTCGGCGGCAGCGGATTAGGCTCGTAGTGGAACCAGGCCTTACTCATGGTGGAGGCCATGTCACACCACTCGAAATAATCCTAGCTCAGCATCGGCGAACAGCAAAACACTGCTTCCACATGCTCGCGCTGGCTGCTTCATGTTGCTAAAGGGCTATTGTTTTGCTCATTTAAAGGGTATAGTAGTGAGAATGAAATGCCTTATCTGCTTTTTGAATACGTTTCGAATACTGCTGCTTGATGAAGGTTTCTGTCCGACCGAAGGACTTCTTTTTTTTTTTTTTGTTCACCGAATTGAAATATTATTGACGAAAGTCACCGCTGATTTGGGTATGCAGTTAACAAGTATCATATTCAGCAATCAGCACACGTCAACGTCTCTTCCATGTTTACAGCCGTTCTCTCCTGTCTCAACTCGAGTGTCCATGTCAACCACTGCTTATTCACTGCATCAAGTCTCTTCCAATCAATAAAAGTTTACCCTCCTAAATACACATAACACTCGGGTACCATCCAAGTCAAAAGTAATAATACATTCACATGAACACACGTCACACCGTCTACGTCACAACCGTACAATCAACAATAGTAGAAAAAACACTAGCCAAAATTCAACAAGAAGTAAGCTTTCACACTCTTTTTAAATGTATAAGGCGATACAGCATCTTTAATTATTTCTTCAATTTCCAAATACTTATTTAAAAATTCAGGAACTTGATGTGCTAATCTTTGTAAACCGTAATTAGTTCGAGATTTCGGTGTCATATAATTTTGGTCCCTGAGATTATAAGGTGTACTTTTACGTTGATAGAGCTCTTAGAAAGCCACCTGGTCACTACTAATTTGTTTATATATTTCTACCGCAAGTTTCACATTTAAAAGCTGATCAATACGCAGTATTCGATACTTCAAAAAATAAGGGGCTGCATGCTCTTTGGATGATACGCTTTCAATGGTGCGTACATCTTTTTTTTTTTTAATGGTAATGATTTTGTCAAGGTTGGTTTTTGTGGTTGAACCCCATACAAAAAGACAGTAATTAAGATGTGAGTTTATAAGGCTGTAATAAAGTTGGCACATAAGCCGGCTGGGAAGAAGAAACTATACTCTATTCAGAATGCCAACTGAACTAGATATTTTAGAGCGCACATGGTTTATATGGCGTGTCCAATTTAATGTTTCGTCAAACCAAACCCCCAAGAACTTGTGCGAAGGTACTTGCTCTATTAATGAATTTAGAAATGTTATAGTCACAGGAAATAGTACTTACAGTACTATTTCAAGTAGGATTAGGAGACTTTTACTTCACTCGAAGTACATTTCCTGACCATGCACTTGTACTTTACTAAAGTATTTTTTCTGGTAATTTCCGAAGAAACTAAAATTCCCAACTTCAAAGTACATTCCCCAAATTTGGAAACAAAAAATGACGTATCGTCATGTGAAAAGCGTGCTATCGTATTTCGAGACGTCATCCGGTCATTTCTCCGAGTGAAGTAATGGCGGATATAGGAGTCATACAAATAAATCCGTTATACGTGTATTGTGTTACAAGTTTGTCAGCGAGAGTAAAACAACTACTCTGTGGCGACTTGACTTTATCCAATATTTGCCGCCATCTCGGAGGAACAGTGATGCTCCTCCGATTACCCCTGGAGTAATGCATACCAGTTAAAATAAAGTAAAAAGAAAACTAGAGCATGAAAGGGTATCATAGAAGATTGTGTTAAAAAGTATTTGTACTTTACTTTAAAAGTATATGTTGTATTTATAGTACTTTACTTCAAGTACATTACACCCGGTGTACTTGAAGTACATAACCTCTACTTAACTTTGTACTTTACTTACGCAACGCAGTAAACAAGCAAACGCTGTCTGCAAAGTAAAGCTCAGGCAGTGCTAAACCTCAAAGTGTAAATGACACATCCGCAGTAGATCAATGACCAGAATACAAAAAGTACAAAACAATTAATTACACAGAAGCGGAACCAGCTATTGAAGCATTTATGAGAAAACACAAGCCGCTTTATATTTGGCTAGCAGAATTTTGCTAGTGGATCAAAACATTTATGTAAACATCGCGACACAGCGCGAACACGACATCGGCGCATTTTCGCAATTTACTTCTAAATAGTATTAGCGAGCACGAAGTTTTATCGCTTACATTATAGAACTAAATGAGTTCTTTCCGTAGCAATAATCACTTGGATGACATTCCTTGGTTCCAAAAAGAAAAACTGGAAAAACCGGCGATCGCTTGTTCGCGCTAACAGTGTCGCGCTCTCTACTTTCTTGTTAATATAAAAATATAAAAGTAACTTCAAAAGTTATTCGCTACTCTGATGCGGGTAGTTAGTAATTTACTCAATTACTTTCCATTTCAGTCATCTCTACTCTACCCAAATTACTTTTGAGGCCAACACTCAGTAACTTAATTTTTTTTTCTCAGTAACTTGTATATGTCTGCCGGATGCCCCGGTACTCACTGTCAGGTATCGGAGTATCAAATGCCACTCTGTGAATTGGTTTTCCGCTGGTTTTCGTTTCATGGCGAACACGCGCATATTTGATGTTCGATTAGTCTCCCAATGAAGTGAAGGCTGTAATCAAAACCTCCTTTGTCAGCACGCGCCTCAGCTGCACAAGCTGCATTGTCCGAAGCTATTTATCCAGTCGCTCACACTTGTTGTCAGTAGCAAAACCTTTGAATATATCTCTTATTTATTGTGTGTGTTCTCTTTGAGCACTCGTGCGTTAATGTGTTCGCTTAGCCAATGAAAGTATGACAGCTTATCTTTTGAAGACTTTTTTTTTTTTTGCTAAGTGAAGATTACCGTGAGAATGTGAGGTTAAGCTTTTTCCGTAAGGTTTTGTTCGTACGCACTTGTTTTGTCTCTCTTTACGTCGAACCCCACTACAAAAAAGAAAAAAACAAACGAAAAAAGATTTCTAGCTACGCCACTGCCGTAGGGGGTGGGTAGGGAAATCACTGCTCAGGCGTGAACAGGGGCCAGGCCCCACGCTGGTATTTGTGTGTTTGCGGGTTGGGCGCGCTTAGGCGGAAACATCAATGAACAATCAACAACAAAAGCAACAAGCAAACAGGGGAGGTAGTGGTTATCATTCGAGCTAGTTCTCGTTTCGACCTTCTCAAAGTAAAAAGAACCATTCTCAAACCTTTCTTCTCGGTCGGGCCCGCCGCATTTGGTTGATTTGGTCCGTTCTCGTTGCATCCTTGGCGCTTCCTCCTCCAAGAAAATAAAATAAAATGAGGGCGCTTCGAGGTAACGGTGTCATGGCTTGGTCACCGCATAAACCCGAAGAACCTTCTCTGAGTCCGTCCCTCCCTCCTCACAACTGGCCCACACGCACGCGCTCAGATACATATACGCACACGCGCTTTGGTCCCCCGGTTTGGTTAACGGTTCCTGGCATACGTCCGTTCTGTTCTTGAAACATGCACCGAAGTTCATGGTCCGCTCATTGGGCTGTCCGGAACTGGTCGCAGGCGCTGGGCACTAAAACACCAAACTGTGTCTTAGCGTCAAAGCACGGCTTCTGTGTCTTCCTTCTCCCGAGCCGCGGGAGGGTGCACTTGGAGTCCCCCCCCTCCCCCCCACACGCACACACACACAAACGCTTTATTATTGCGAAAGCATTAACTGTCCCATGGAGCGAACCGACGTCGTCACCTTTGAAGCCACGCCAAACGGAACCTAAACTCCCCTGTCCCAATGGAACAAAAGTGAAGCCTCGATCTGATGGATAGGCTCCCATTGGCTGGCGCGCGTCACCAAGGTACGAGGCTCCCATTGGCTCTCGCGCGGCGTAGTTCACAAAACGCCACCAGAGAAGCCCCTCCATGGCGGCGCAACGCACGCAGCGGCCCGGCCGCCGGAAAGAGGTGCGGGCCTGGCCGCACAGCCCACTCGGGCAAACTCCGGAGAGGCTGCATGGCCGAGCTCAGCGCGGCGCGGCTACTTCACGAGAGCGCGCGCTCTGCCGTCGGCCGCTACCTTGGCAGTAGCCAAACATGGCCATCCAGGCCAGTAGGCCGCAGACGAACTAAGGGAGCGGAAGAACGACATTCATGCTTTCGCATTTACAACTCATAAGAAGTGTTTAGGTGTCCTCGTACCAGTGTTGCCAGATGGAGAAAAAAAGTCAGTAGATTGATCCCCAAAAAGTCAGTAGATTTGCACAAAAATCAGTAGATTTTACGAAATCTGTGTTTTGCCATGTTTTGCTATTTCCATTAATTCACACTTCGTAGAAATAGTATAGAGTAACAAATAACATGGTAATAAACACAAATAAAAATGAAAAAAAAAACAGTTCTCGAGTAATTCTTTATGAAGGACAAATTAAAATGGCACCGTAAATGTTTTTTTTTTAATCATTATTGACTAGTGTTGCTATTTCGAGGAATATTCTTTGAAATCGAGACTGAGCCACTTTTGGGATCAACAGATGAAGGCAACAGTGCGACATCCACCTGTCGCTATTATTGAAACGAAACCAATACAAGACATTCCGGCAAGTGCACGCGTACATGTTCAATGCAAGTCCTCTGCAAGCTGCCATCTTTCCTTTACTGGGCTCTGGGAGGTTTTTGACGCAACGCTGTCGGCGCGGAGCACTGTTGAGGCTACGCGTCGTCTGTACGGGCTTATTTTTTTTCGCCTGACTCAATGTTTGCGTTCAAACGCGGAAAAACTTAATTCGTTAGCTTTTTAAGCCACCGAAAAATAACACTATATATATATATATATTTTTTTTTTTTTTTTGCCGGAGTTTGTTAGATAAAAGGAAAGAACCGAAATTCGGATGTCGATCCCATGCATTCCGCCGGGCGAATGAATGAAAATGGCGGCCCTCTCAGCTGGGAGCAGCCGAGAGTTCACGCGCATGCGCTCACGCCTCTCGCTCTGCGCCGCAGGCTGATTGGCTCACTCGGGAGGGGGACGTTACGGCGAGATCATAGACTGGCCAAACTTTCCCCATATATGGCTCTGGCCCGGGTGTCACCGTCGAACCTGCCGAACCTGCTCTTGGTGAATAGATAGATGAATACACGGCTAAGTCGCTCGAATAGGACGGGCTTCTGGGCCATCTAGCCAGTGCTTCGTTTTTAATTCTGGGAGAATATGAGTTTCCTTTGATGGGCGACCCTGGGAACTGAAGGGACCAAATAATAATTTTTTAATATTTTTACAAAAAAAAAATCAGTAGATTTTCTTGTTTTTCAGTGAATCAGTAGACCCGGAACGAAATCAGTAGATCTACTGATAAATCAGTAGACCTGGCAACACTGCCTCGGTCTTTTGTGCTAGGAACACTGCGCTGTCGCGTTTTCTGATAATTTATTTTCTCTCCCTGGTTAGCACACCCTTCGCTGTGAACCCGCATGTTGATTGACTGAGTTAGGAGCGCAGATATAGTTGCAGCGCCCTTTTTCCACCATGTCTTTTCTTTTCGCCGGATGGTAGAAATGTAACAATCAATTATGAATAATTCGCTACTCAGAAACGAATGGAATTACTTTAAAAATTATCTTTTCGAAAAAGGAATAAATTAATCACTAGATTACAAAAAATTTAAGGAATTAGAGGTAATCTCACTTGCAACGGAGAACTTTCATGTCTAGGCCCGTAGCTTTTGAATTCTATTAGTGTCACTAGCGAAAAAAAATATTACGTGGTTTTTGGTTGCGTTTCACCACTATCCCTCGCGCTGATACAAACTTTAAACAAAAAAATAAATGACAAAAACCAACAAAATAAGTATTAAAGGGAAATCATTTAATCGTTCTGATATGACGCTGAAGGTGCAAGTTGGCCGATTCTTTCGATGATTTATCCTTTCGAGCTGATCGCAGCAGTTATCTACAAACCGTCCATTTGTAATGCAATCAACTCCAATCAAATTGCAAAAGATAACAGGCTCACTCATGCATGCATTGCCGAGCAGGACGTTAGCTAGCTCCAATGGGGGTCTGATGCAGTTCAGAGAGAAAGAATAAAAACACTGAAATGGACCAGGGACAGACACTCACAGCGACAGAGTTATCATAGAAAATGTCTCCTCTAATTTTCTTCTTCCCTTTCAGGAAGTTAAATTCAGCTATATTTATTTTTATTTTTTTCTAGTGTATTTTTCTACTATTTTCGTCTTACCTCAATTTCTCTGTGACCAGAGTGGTTTTCGCAGTGAGATGGTATCATACAAATGTCGTTGCTGGTTGAAAGAACTCTAAAGGTCTGTTCACACGATGCATCTTTTAGGCGCGCAACAGTTTCGCGACACTCAAGTTTTCGCGAAATGTGCTCGTTCACACGTACCGCTTCACGTGCAACAACGATGACGTTTAGACTCGCGAAAATAGTTTCGGTCTTGACCAAAATGTGGTGCTTCAGTTGAAAGCCAACCACACAGGCAAAATTACGTGGTCAATTACAGTGCCGTAGCTAACAAAATGACTTTTTGAGATTTATCGAAACCACTACCATCCGGACCACCCAGTATTTCCGAACTTGACACCCACCCACCGATGCACCGTTTTGAGTGAGCTCCGAATCAGATCGCTATTTATCTGGGGACCTGCTTTGCGCATTTTATGCAGTCAATTCACTTTTTTTTAAAACATACTGCACTACTTGGAGCAATCTCGCATGTGCGCAAAGCCGATTGAGGTGGCAACCTGTACGTGCAGGACATGTGCCGGCGCCGAGCCCGTACGCAGCCAATTCATTGCCAAAGCTCCTATCAATGCACATGGTATTCATAGAACGCTACGTGCCCAATCTGGTTGCTTCTCGGCGCCCATGTCTGCCCCGATTTTACTGTGCCAACTGTTTCAGAGTGCGCACATGGTTTCACGTTCGCTTGTAAACAAAGCAAACTTGGTTTCAGTTTACTCGATGGTCTCTTATCCAGCGGTATTGTCGCGACAACAACGCTATGAGCACTATTCTAATCTTTCCAACTCCCGCTAATTGTCTTCGTCCATCGCTGGATTTGTTTCCGATATGCTACTCACTTTTCCTTCAGTGGTGCTTGACGTGCTTGCGGAAGCGCCGGCAGTATCCATCGCTCGTGGTTTCGGTTTTTTTCGGATTTGGCTCGGCTACAACACCGGCAGTGAAGTGGTCTTCTCAAACAGCTCGCTCCCCCTCAAAGGCCACGTGAGAGCGTTTCTGAGCGGCCATTGGCGGCGCCCTCAGAGTGATTGACAGGTCTCGGCAAAGTTTCAGCAAAAGCTCGCTCCAGAAGCGAGGTGTGCGCGCAACTTTTTTAGATGCGCGCGTCCTTCTCGGACTCAGTTCAGACGGCGCAACCATTTCGCGAAACTACATTTCGCGACACTAGATGCGCGAGAAAAATGCATCGTGAACGGGACG